>JACXGM010031759.1:0-11840 GCA_016801145.1 Umbra pygmaea
TTGTGTCTCTCCTGTACCTAACCTTGTGTCTCTCCTGTACCTAACCTTGTGTCTCTCCTGTACCTAACCTTGTGTCTCTCCTGCACCTAACCTTGTGTCTCTCCTGTACCTAACCTTAAGTCCCTCCTGTACCTAACCTTAAGTCCCTCCTGTACCTAACCTTGACAACCAACATAAGCGGCAGACATAATGCCGAGCTGTGATGAGAGCAACAGTCCCAGCCCCCACACCTACACCCTACAATTTCTTATTTATTGACCTAAGAGGCAGGTATCAAATGCTCAGCATGCTCTGCTTACAGATAACAGATTACAAGTTCTCTGTCTACTGGCTCCTTCTGGAACATAGAGATCTGAGGTTCTCTGTCTACTAGCTCCTTCTGGAACATAGATATCTGAGGTTCTCTGTCTACTAGCTCATTCTGGAACATAGAGATCTGAGGTTCTCTGTCTACTAGCTCATTCTGGAACATAGAGATCTGAGGTTCTCTGTCTACTAGCTCATCCTGGAACATAAAGATCTGAGGTTCTCTGTCTACTAGCTCATCCTGGAACATAAAGATCTGAGGTTCTCTGTCTACTACCTCATTCTGGAACATAGAGATCTGAGGTTCTCTGTCTACTACCTCATTCTGGAACATAGAGATCTGAGGTTCTCTGTCTACTAGCTCATCCTGGAACATACAGATCTGCAGTTCTCTGTCTACTATCTCATCCTGGAACATACAGATCTACGGGTCTCTGTCTACTATCTCATCCTAGAACATACAGATCTGAGGTTCTCTGTCTACTATCTCATTCTGGAACATACAGATCTGAGGTTCTCATTTTACCGGTATTATCTCATCATCGAACATACAGACCTGAGGTTTTGTCTTAACTATTTTATCCTGGAACATATGCATCTTATCCTAGAAGAGGTTTTTCAGCGTTTGATCTAATGAATTGAAACCCAGACATTACCAACACAATTGTAAATACAGACATTGTTATAAAACAAAAAAACCTGATATATAGTAGATGGCCTTAATGATTTTCCTCTGGGATATAGAGAGCTGCTCGTTCCCTCCACCAAACTACCAGGAGTCAAAAAGAGGAGGAGATTTAGAGAGGCTATGCTAATTATATTACTGTCCTAGCCCAATCAAATACATGAATCAAACCAGAAATATTTTACATACAGGCACATATGCTCTCATTGAATGTGTGCTAGCTTGTGTGCTAGGTATAACCCCACTATGTAATTCCTTTAATTAAGAAAGTGTCTCTGTTGTAAATTAAGTTAATAATGTCCAGGCTCATTAACATGCATAGTGTATCAAAACCACCTATTTACTGTGTAATTTGGCTACTTTGAAAATAGTGTTGCAGGGGGAAAACTGTTAGCCACGGGTGGCAGGTTTTGGGCTGATTCTAAAGTAAACTGTGGCCGCTGCATTTTTGCATGAAAACGCCTAAAGGTAATTTGACGCTTCAGACTGTTACTATGATAATCTCTGGAAAGTTTGATGCAAGACAATAACTATTGACACCATGTGAAAGAATAAATTCAGCTGAAAAAAACATATTTGTTTCGTCACAGGCAGATAGTACAAATTTTTATGTCTCAATCTTTATTTGCATACCTCTGTCCTTCTCTATTGTGTTTTCTATCATATCAGACAGAAACTGGGAAGTAAACAAGACATTTATTATATTTAATTCATTGGAAAAAATACATCCTGAGATGACTACTGAAACAAATACTGTACTTACAGATGACTAATGGAATTACAAAAATGGTAATATTAATTTGAGGAGTGAGTATATATTAGATTTTTGTTTGAAACAACTTGTGGTATATGTTTGCTGATAGTAACTAGAGGCCTGCATTTTAGAGAATCTGCTATTTGATTGTGCTTGCAGCTGTCACTCACACTTTTCACAACCTGCCATCTCAAAAATCAGGTTGCAGCCATTAATGGCTTCCTTTTTCTGCCCTGTCCACATAGTATAACCACCATTCCCTTACATTAGAACCTGCAAAATATGCTTCCAACGTTGTCTCTGGGAACAATCAGTGCCTTCGCTAACTTTTTGTATCCTGTTTCTTGTTTGTGAAGGGTTATGATCTCTTCTCTTAACTTTTTGGACCATTTTTTTGACTTAGCCATGATTCTCACACACAGTCAAATGTGACACAGAAAAAAAACCTAGCCAGTTCGGGTATTTCATGTGTTCCATCTCAAGCACACCTGGTAACGGGGCACACAAATGCTAAAGCACACACATTTAATCAACTATTTTACTACAATATGGTTTAATATTAATATGTTTTGTTGTATTGTGTTTAGTACTAGGTACTCAGGTGTGGTACCGCCTGGTGTAACTTACATTCTAATAATATTATGCCTATTTGACCCACATTGGAATGGTTTTCTAAGATTATACATTTACATAGCCTGTATTACCTTGCATATACCTTATAGCAAATATTCAAACATTGCGATTGACTTTTAAAATATACTGACATGCCATTTAAACATGCATTAAACCGGAATTTATTTTGTGTTTTCAACAAAGCTAATTGACTGTTCAAAAGCTGTTAGTTACAACAATATGTTTGCAACTTCAGATCTTCCCTCGTTCTATGTTTTAACGTTATGCTAAATATTGATCTCTTACATATTACAAAACCTGTTCCCATCATTGAGCAGTCATTCGGCTAGAAAATCTGGCTTGACCTGGCAACACTGCACATGACTGTCATTAGCCAATAGATCATGCATATCTGTCATGCAACAGCACACTGTTTCTTTTTAGACATTAGTCACAGTATTTAAGTTCCTGGTTTCATTTGGTATTTTGTCTGTCATTGGTCTATTGTCAGTATGTGTTAGTGTAGTATGTTTTGTCTGTCATTGGTCTATTGTCAGTATGTGTTAGTGTAGTATGTTTTGTCTGTCATTGGTCTATTGTCAGTATGTGTTAGTGTAGTATGTTTTGTCTGTCATTGGTCTATTGTCAGTTTGTGTTAGTGTAGTATGTTCTGTCTGTCATTGGTCTATTGTCAGTATGTGTTAGTGTAGTATATTTTGTCTGTCATTGGTCTATTGTCAGTATGTGTTAGTGTAGTATGTTTTGTCTGTCATTAGTCTATTGTCAGTATGTGTCAGTGTCGTATGTTTTGTGAATCTTTTTGCTCCTCCTAGCCATTTAATTTGTACAAGTTATTTTCAGAATTAAACCCTGTTACTTTTTCATAACTCCTTCGCATTTTTCTCCTTTCCTCCCTGCCACACAACGTCAAGTAACACCACTTCTAAACTGTTAACTAAATGCTACACCCAAAACCCAACACTAAACTACACCCAAAACGTATCTCCCTGCATCTAGGTAGATGTGTATATCACTGAAATAGTAACATAAGTAAATGTGTTTGTCAACTTTAAAATATACTTATAATTGATTGCACCCACCTGGTGCCATCAATTATAAGTATATTTTATAATTGATTGCACCAGGTGGGTGCAATCAATTATAAGTATATTGCACCCACCTGGTGTACCAGGTCTAAATAAGTCCCAGGTTAGAGGGTTGCCATGACAAAATGGCGATGAACTGGCGCCGCGTGCTGGTATAGGACATGCACTCATAATCCCATTGGGATTCATGTTGTTTGGTGTTACACCACAGAATCATGCAAACCAACTAGCGGTGCGTTGGGAGTCAAAGCAGCTATAAGTGTATAAAGCCAAACACTGCCCCTTTATTAATCGGACAGCATGTTGCCCCTGAGACCGAAGTGTTTGACACCTTGATAACAAGGAAGAGGAATAGCAGGACAGGGCCAGCAGAGCACAGGTGAGTGAAACGGCAGCGCTGTAATCCGTAGCTTTAATCTGCTCCATGGATAGCGGAACACTGGGAGGACAATGAGGTTGTAACCCTGAGCGATCAGCTCCATCATAGAGTCATTGGGGCCACTGGACGTTTTTGACCCTGAGCAGTCAGCACTATGATAGAGTCTATGGGTCTACCATCGAGGCAGACGCCCCTGTGCGCCGATGCGTTTGATTAACTATATGTGGACCAGGGATCTTTTTTGCCACTGTGCACCCAGGTGTGTAATTAACACTGCACAGTGCGTCCTGATCGGCGGGTATTGGCAGAAGGCATGTGTGTACAGTATGTACATTCCATACTGTACGTGCATGTGAAATCCATGTGGTTATGTGAGTGCATGTGTCTACAGGTGCAAACAGTATGCATGTGATATGTGTTTAGGATTTTATTACAAGCCTATTGAGTCCACACAAACCATAAAACATTACAAAATGAATAAAATGAGCATACAGCATGAATATTAAACTTGACATTTTTTTAGATATTACAGAGGATATTTGTGTCTGTGTTTGTGCGCGCTTATCTCGTGTATTGCATTCGTTTCGGCCCTTTACTGTGAAATATGATGTTTTACGTATTAAGTGTTCGCAAATGTATTAGTTGGTCATGGCATTTCTAGAGGCATTGTGCAGACCACAGCATGACTGAAGGATTCGGTGCAGCGCTGTTCTGGCCATCATGACAAAGCATATCTTGTGTCTCATGCCTGAGTGGCGCTGTAGATCTACTGCAGAACCGGAAAGTTAGGCTTCCTCCGTTCCCTTTAACGCGAATAAAATGACTGACTGATCAGATACACACACATTCTGGCACACTCAAACATTAACCACTTGTGACGTTGCCTGGTGGTGTGTTGGGTATGTTCTCCCATAGGCAGATGGATGGGAAATACAAATGAAAGCAGTATGCTCACCTCTCCCCCACGGAGCACTGAGCGAGGCACTATGCCTGGGGGGCAGATTTGTGTGGAGCATTTTGGTGGTGCCAAGGTAGGCATGGGCGGGGGGGCTAAAAACCCTGGCACAGCTGGCGAGGTTTAGCATCAGGAAGTTGTCTAAAGCAGGATCAAAGACCAGCCCAAATTGGAATGGATGGGTTGGAGTGGCAGCCGAGGTGCCTTGCCCAGGCACGTTCAGGAGACTGATTGATGTGGTGAAAGGTACATGACACCTCCCAGCAGCCTTGGAGCTGCCATGCCTCATCGTGGGTGTAGAGTTGTACTCTCTGAATCATTTCTAGCCACATGGGTAATGGCTCAACAAAACTAAATAGTCAGCAGGTAAAAGCAGACAATATATAAGTTCCAAATTATTATGAAATTGGAATGAAGTGTCATAAACATTAAATATTTTGTGTTTCAATCCAACTCATTGATTGTATTGTGTCTCCGGGCTCTTTGGATCACTGAAATCAATCTCAGACACCCCTGATGATTAGTTTGCCAGGTGAGCCCGATTAAAGGAAAACTACTTAAGAAGGATGTTCCACATTATTAAGCCGGTCACAGGTTTCAAGCAATGTGGGAAAGAAAAGGATCTCTGCATTCGGAAAAGTGTCAAATGGTGCAATGCCTTGGACAAGGTATGAAAACATGAGATATTTCACGACCGTGCAACGTAAGCACAATCATTGTACTGTGAAGAGATTTGTGGCTGATTCAGAGCACAGTCAGATAAAGGCATTTGTGCAGATAAAGGCATAATGAGGAAGGTTACTGCCAGATAAATTAATTGGATTAAGAGAGCAGCTGCTAAAATTCCATTATAAAGCATCAAACAGGTATTTGAAGCTGTTGGTGCCTCTGGAGTACCACAAAACTGAAGGTGTAGGATCCTCCAGAAGCTTGCATTTGTGCATAAAACTACTATTCAGCCACCCCTAAACAATGCTTGTAGTCAAAGGGGGTAAAAAGATACAATTAATATGCACTTAATGTAGTTAAAGCATTAATAATTAATATATTTCCTTTTAAGCTTAAACACGATAACACACAACACACACAAACTGACATAGAAACAATGACTGATAGCTGAGAACTAAATACACTCAGTAATTGGAAAAGTGGAATCAGCTGGAGAATAATTAGCAATATCTATTGGTCTAAAGCAGGGGTATTCAACTTCAGGGCCTGCTGGTTTTCTGTTCTACCTCAACATTAATTGGACTCACCTGGTGTCCCAGGTCTAAATAAGTCTCAGATTAGAGGGTTGCAATGAAAAAGTGGAGTAGATCTGGCTTCGAGGTCCAGAGTTGAATACCCCTGGTCTAAAGGAAGCATGTGATAAGTGTCATATGACCTGGGAAGCGGGAAAACCAGAATATAAACAGTTCACACTAGACAGAAACCAAAACATCAGCACATACTGTATATGGGAGCAACTTAAATACATGTAAGGTCCCTGTAAGGGAGACCATTTCATTGGTGGAGGTAGTGCTATGGCATGGACATGTATGGCTACTAATCAAACTGGTTCCCTCTACTTTATTGATGAAATGACTGCTGACAAAAGGAGCCGGTTGAATTCGGAATTGTTTAGGGCTATTGTTTCTGCTCCAGCCAAATGCTGCAAAACCTATTGAATGACACTTTTCAGATGGACAATGACCAGAAGCATACTGCGAAAGCAACCAGACTTTTTTCAAGTGGAATGTTCTGCAATGGCCAAGTCGATCACTTCACCTGAATCCAATTGGGCATGTATTTCACTTGCTGAAGGCAAAACGCCCCAAGGACAAGCAGGACCTGAAGACAGCTGCGGTAAACCCCCGGCCGAGCATCACCAGGGAAGAAACCAATCATATGGTTATGTCTACTGTATGTGTTCCAGACTTAAGGTTGTCATTGACTGAAAAGGATTTGAGATCAAGTATGAAAACTCACTATGTTAGCTGCAGCTGGATTCAACTTCCTGGCTGCGATGATGCCGGTGTAGTGAAGGGCAGTGACTCACACCACTGCACCACTCCATGGCCTAGGGATACTCATTTCTTAGGATCATTTCTTTATATTAGACAGCTACACTTATATTACTTTATTGCACATGGTTTTATTATCATATTAAGTGGTCAGATATTCACATATAAATTGTTAATTGTTAAATCTATTATGGGCTTACTACATTCAGAGGGAACACATACTTGATGAATTCAAGGAAAGCTGACACACTGCAATAGATTTAGAACATTTTCTTCTAAAAATATTTTCTAATATAATAAATGTTGTACTATACACACTATATGCATATACTCTGTCTGTGTATGTTAAAGTGGTCATATTGTTCTTAATTCTAACCTATTTTATGTAAAACTCCATACACAGGATTTACCAATAGACTGGATTTGTGATACTTCCAGAACAATGAAATTGATCTTCCACTCAATACGACCAGCTGATAAGAGAGGCTAATTCTCCTGCTTCGAAAGCCTCCCTGTTTTTAATATCAAGGGACTTTCCCCTGATTGAGTGAAGCGCTCTAATGCAAAGAGTAATGGCACTTTATTTATTGAATAAAAAGCATGGTGGCAAGGCCACCAGCCCATGGTGACTGTTGACTTGTCCACCTTTTCATGGGACATCAAGTGTACCTCAGGATGAACATAAGGATTCAATGAGCCATAATGAGGGGAAACATTGTTGTAAAGTTGCAAATTTCCATCCAGCTGCATTCTGTATAGCCTTAACAGAGCTGTGGATTAGACAGAAAAATGGAAGTACAGACTGATGCTGAATCATGTGTTAAATTCACAGCGCTCTATCACAGTAGGTGCTGCCATACACGTTATCATGTTGGCAGACTGATACAGGATAATACACAGTAGAATCTAAGTACTGTTAGCTAGCTGGTTAATACCTGGGATCACTGCTCTTTGACTAAAGTGCCCGATGTAATTCAGCCTGCCTGCGGAGTTCTGCTTTCACATAGTTACTCCTAGACATAACTTTGCCTTGCTGTGGCAGTGATCGACATGTGGGTTGGAGGGCCACTGTGTGCCTGTGGTCTAGCTTAGCTTAGTACGTAGCTACCTTGCTTCCTGTAGTGTTGTTATGACGAAAGGCAAGGCAGGTTTTGTTCGAACCGCATAGCCCGCAATTATTTCAAGAATACAATATTGTTCTTTACTATTCCATCCCATTAAACACAATGACATTTGTCAAATGTTATTATTTGTAATATAAAAATCTAACCTCAACTACAAGAGGAAGAAAAATAATTTGGAATATGTGCTGTAATATTGTTCCTCGCCCTGAGGTCAAATCCAGCCATGACCACCATTCCTGTGCACTAAAATAATGTTGCTGGAAACCCACATTAAGAAAGCGCCAACATGTGAAGTAATACTATGTGGTTTTGTGCACAGAGAGGCAGTTACGGTCACACACTTTAAACACAGAAACACATCTTAAACATTGAGAACAACGTACAGTATACACCATGACTTAACACCTACAGATACAAGATATCCTCCACATTGAGAGTAATATTTACAAATGTTTTGCTAGTATTCTCTAGGACCTTGTTTCCCATAAGATCCTGGTCAAAGCTTCTCAAATCAATTCGCTGTCAATCCCAGCTGAGGAAGTGATCCGTGCACTGAAGAGGTGGATGCATAGTGAGAGACTCTCCATGCATTTTGAAAAAGGCTAGCAGCGCTTTTAAAAATAGCCTCCTTGCGCTATTCCTGTGTATTCCCTGTGTGTGTGTCTGTTTTTGTATCCTGCCTGTCGATTGTATGTGTGAGTTTGTGTGTGCTTGCGTTTGTTTGGGCCTCTGTTGGTTAAACATCTGACTAAAACCCAGGCCCAAAGTTACTGTCCAGCATGCACCAAGGTGTATGTTAGCCCACAGGTGGAGCACACGGGCAGACCGATTCTCAAACCTGGTTAAAGCTGCATTTGGTCTTGTACCATTTGTAATGTTTGTCCTGACCCAAGCAGATAGGCAGTCTTTAAGCTAATGTACTGTCTCTGCGGTGGAATTAAACCTTTACTCTCTTACCTCAGTCATTAGGATTGCAGCCTATTTCCCTGTGCTTTGTCAGGCTCTTTTAAATACCAACTTAACCTGTAGCATGTAGTTACACTTTTATTTATTTCTGAGTGGAAACAGTGTCTGGTTAGTGTTGTGTATTAGTGTGTGCACAGTTTTGTACATTTGGTATGTACATTAGAGCAGTTGTGAGCGATACCATGCGTGTGTGTATATGCTTGTGTGTACCATCATATAGATGGTGTACGTGTGTGTATAGAGGTGTATATTTACCTCAGAGATTAATTCACCAGGCAAACTAGAGGGGCTTTGTGCATTATCACATAAGTAGTTTAGCATGCCACCAGTGCTTAAGCTCAACGTAAGCTGTGTCTAAGCACATTCTTTGCTCATTAAAACTGTCAAACATAAGTACATGTATGTACCATTAATCAGAGATGAATCTAGGATCCAGGAATTGAGGTATGTACAGTAGTTGGCATCAGTTTAGGGACTAAGCCAAACTGCAAGCAACAGTCAAAGTGTTAGATCACATATCACATCGAAACTACCAACAGTGATATTTGTAAGTCATTTAACAGACACAAATATACAGAGTGACTTAGTGTAGAGTAATGAGCATATATTTCCATACTTTTTGGTAGTTGCCAATGAGGGTGTTGAACCGACAACCCTGTTTCCAGCACCAGGCTTTACCACATCGTTTCTCAAAAATCTCCTGGGGACCCTGTGCCATCTCATAATTTAGTTTTTGCCTTCAACTCGCTAACCTGAATCAAGCAGCCGAGGGCTTCATAATTAATTGACAAGTTGATTCAGGTGTGCCAACCCTGGGATACAGCTAATACACGGAATGGCTGGGGTTCCCCACGAGAGGTTTGAGCGAGGGACAATACAAAGAGAAGTGCAGTTAGAGCCAGTGAGGTTAACGCTGAATTACAGACTTGTCATGCTCCTACTGCCTGACTGAGTGGATTGGATACTCCCAGGGGTATGTGGCTCAGGGTGGGAGCTCAGGGGTGGTAATTATCAGCCATCTTCACTGAGCTTGACAGACATTCTCCACACTAGGCTAATTTGCCTAAACATAATTGGAAATTGGTAATGGGGCAGAAAATATGTATTTTTCGTTCAGAAAACACTACTGTGATTGTATGCATGCACACACACACATACACACACATATATATATATATATTTTACAAAATATAGTATCTCTTTTCTGTGGCTCCACATGACCCACCTGATTTTAAATGATCCTTCCGGGGTTGAAATGTAGAACAGATTCCACATTATCTGGCAAGTGTTTATATTCCTCGAGCCAGAATCCAAGTGGATATTATAGACAAGGGGACAACTGCTGCCCACCTACGTCCCACTAAAGGTTTATACCCATCTGTCATCAGTGAAATGTTATGTGATGGTTATCTGTGCTATGCGGTAACGGCGTTTGTGGGGAAATAACAAACCCTCTGTCAGAACAAGACTCAGGAGACACCATTACTGTACGCTAGCAGGCTACACTGGTGTGAAAGTGAAATCAATTGAATTCCATCACACACAATCCTCTATCATTCTTGCTGTGGAAAACAGATTGGGGAAGAGAGCAGGATTTCCTGCCTAGTTTCTTCAGTAAAGTGTCTAGGGTGCTCATCCAATGCACTGAAGTGGATCACTGTGCACAGTCAGTACTGTTGTAACATGAGGGCCAAATTAACAAATAAAGGTGCCTTGTCTTCAACCAGCCCACAGCATGTTTTCCAGAACTGTCACTGGGCTCATTTGCCATGTTCTCTAAGTGGTGTTTTTTAAGAAGCAGATGGAGTATGACAGTAAGGCTGTAGCCTGCTGATAAACTGAATGGAAACATGGATGACAGATTAATCACACAACAATGCTAACCAATTATAGAGCCTATTAAATGCTATTGAGATTTTCCATTTCATCCTACGGTATTATGATATAGTGATTTGTGTCACCAATTTCTTAGGCAGAGAAGTGAAACAAATGGATCATTAGGGTATCCTAGTGGTGAATCACACTACAGCCACTTGCATTGTGTGAAGTTAGAATGCCACCTCACCCCTGGGTCAATACGAGGGAATGTCACACATTGGTGTTGTTGATGCTCCAGCCTGATGGAGATAGGGAGCACTGAAGCCTTCTTTGTATCACTAAACTCCTTCTCAGGTGGTTTGGGCATCTGCAAGCTACATTTGGTCATTTGGAATTTTTGTTTCCTCAAATATAATGTCGGTCCATCAAAAGTCCTGGCTGAGTGAACAGACCAGAAAGATGCAGGATGTCTTGATGAGTGTGTCTTGATGAGTGTGTCTTGATGAGTGTGTCTTGATGAGTGTGTCTTGATGAGTGTGTCTTGATGAGTGTGTCTTGATGAGTGTGTCTTGATGAGTGTGTCTTGATGAGTGTGTCTTGATGAGTGTGTCTTGATGAGTGTGTCTTGAAGGATTTATGTCCCAATCTCCTAAGGTTCCTGCTGTTCGATAAGGTTTTACCTACTAATATGAATACACAACATTGGCAGAAAAAGGGGACACCCTTTTTCTGAAATTATTTAGAAATTCAGAATTTGACTGTCTCTCTGTCATTATTTATAGCAGTGAAGACTACACTAATGATGTACTAATTAGCACGTAAAAACACAGAATAATGCATTTGTTTTTTCAGTGTACTTATGCTCTCAAGTTTCCTTGACCTGTGGCTTTGAGTTATTAAGTGGAATTATTTCTAATGTTTTGAGGAGAGACCAAATACATTTAAACTAACACACATAGCTACAGGTTAATTAACCTTACCTGTGTGAAACATTCTCCAACTTGATGGTCAATGAAGAAATACAATTAAACTTAATTTAGGACAACAATTCTTGTACCCTTGCTTTTATAAACATTGTGTTCTAACGGTTTTACTGTGTAGATGTTCATAAATAAAAAACAGGTTGTGCTCC
>JACXGM010031760.1:0-12856 GCA_016801145.1 Umbra pygmaea
ATAAAGTTAAATATCTTTTGTTCATATAATTTAAAAAACATGTCATTGGGAGAAGGTAAAACCATAAGCATATAGGTAAACTGTGATACAATGAGAGAGTTAATTAAGGTGATTTTACCACAAAGAGAGAGGTGCTGTCCTTTCCAGGGGAGCAATATTTTATCTATTTTGGCTAGTTTTGTTAAATAGTTTTTTTGAACGTTGTTAGTTACTTTGGAAGAATATCATTCATTTTGTCAATGCTGTTTCTGTTTATTTACAGATAAATAATACTGTTTTTAACAATGGTTCTGTAAAATAGTATAGTGTAAAGAATGAAATACTGTAAGTCTCCATTCTAGGAGATAGAGAAATTAAGAGCCTGGGGTCATCCTGCACAAAAATATATTAAAGAATTGTCTTCAAAATACTTATACAGTATACTATATAGGCACAAAGTGCACAAAAAAGTATGTACAAATAAAATGGTCAGTCCTAAAAAAACAGTTTGCTTTCTTGGTACCGGAATATATTACATGATCTTTGTTTTTTTAATGAAAATGCATCCCTATAATGCAGCACCATAATATAATACAAGATGTCTATATTTTTCCCTATGCATAACATTTACTATCTGGAAATGCTTGGATATGCTTTTCCTTCTGCCACTAATTCCAATTAGAGTGGTTTGGATTTTACCTGGACCAACAGCTGCAATACATCATCTATTCTTTCTAAAATGTCTGGCTGCTACTGTATCATCCGATTGCAGAACTCAAATTGTTTCCAAAACAGTGATTAATCTTATAAACTGAAAGTGTGCCTATTATGATGATGAAAGCTGTCATATTTTTCTTCATATTATAAATTTGCCATGGCAAGAAACAGTGTTCACTATATTGTATTCTCAGATTAATAATATAACACTGCAATTGTAACAAAATAAAAAGCCAACACTTTTCATAAATTGCAGTTAACTCATTTGCTAACTATTCAGAGAGTTTACAACTAGTTTATAAATGTATAACCTAAAAAGGTAGTTGATAGAAAGAAACATTCCTGCCTCCACATGTTAACCTAGGAATGGGGAAAATAGCATTTGCATTTGGACCCATTTTCCATAAACATTGCTTGCGATACACTGCCATGAAATGTTTTTGACTTGCTTCTATGTCATGTTTATGAAGTTCCTTAGCTGATATGTCCACATCATGGTATTTTATGGCAATACTCCTGAGCTGCTTTTATGTCATATTTCTTAGGTTACTCAATTGATATATCCACACCATGGTATTTTATGGCAATACTCCTGACCTGCTTTTATGTCATATTTCTGACATTACTCAATTGATATGACCACATCGTGGAATTTTATGGCAATAGGCCAGATTTTGCACAATTCTGGATTGCTGAATGACGTATTGCATTTCGGATCTCATCTACTGTGTCTCTTTTACTTTACTTTGCAAATAATTCATGCACATGCCATTATCCAAAATGTTCAATAGAGTTCTAATCTCATCCAAAGAATATATGGTAGCTACTTGACATTGCTATAGCTAGTCTAGTACACCTACTGTAGAGGAAAAGTTTGTTTTTATAGACCATGCCCCTTATAAATCGACTGAGCATGGACGCTGTGTTTTGTGTGATAGCTTTGTTAGGCAATAGTGCCAATTATGAGTAAACAAGTGTCAGTGGCTATTTCAGCGATACATCCATGCAATAAATTAAAAACTCTGCTAAACCGTAAAATTACTCTACTTTGTTTTAATATTTTAACAAAAGTTTCTGATTGCAATGTATCTATTTTAGAAGTTTCATAGAATTTCAACACAGCTAACTATGCTAATGCTTGCTGGGGTAGAAGTAAATGTTTATGTTGGATTATGACGCGTTACAGGCTAAACCAAAGGTAAGGCAATATCCACTTGCTTGAAACAGCAAGTATACAATGCAACCGACCGTCCATCTCAGAATTTCTCCCAAATTACGTTCTCAGGAAACTATTTTAAAAACCTGAATTACGTTATATGCCAACATATTTAGTTTTTTTACGTTTGAACTGCACATTTCATTATTAGGCTATATTTGTATTTTAATTACATTGCTCCGGTACATTTCGTTTAGCGGATTTATGCGAGAACATTCCACACATTCCATAGCGTTCGAAATTATATTGCAACATTCACAGTTAAGGTTAAGTAGGAGGATACTAACAGTTACAACACGAACATCTACCGTAATCAATACTGGAACAAGCCTATGCAACCGTAGACACATTGCCCACCTAGAACATCATTGTGTGTTGTAAACTAAGATGAGTGGAAGTAATAGCCAGTTAGAAGAAAGAGAAGCCAAGGACAGCCAGCAATGGTTTTTACAGGCGTTGCGGATGTAGTTTTAGTGTAGAAGAAAGTTGGAAGAGCATCTAAGAAATGTAACAAACTTTATAACTATCAGTGATATTTGGTGTAAGTCGTATGTCAAGCATGAGCCTCACTCAAGGGCGTAGGAGCAGGGGGGACATGTGGTCCCCGCCAATAAGAACACTATATAAAATATTTAATTTGTCCCCTCAAATTTCAAACTAAAACCTTACACCCTTGGCCTCACTCTTCACTTTATTAACCAGGAGTGGAATCACCGCAGCTATCGCCATCGAAGAGCAAATTTTTCAGATCACCATGGATTTTCACACAGTAGCTCACAAATGCACTCCTGTCCTTTTAAAGGCCATTGAAAATGTTGTTGGCTGACAAAAAGATCAGGCATTTGGTTCCCACGTCGCAACATATTGCCATCCTGGAATCAAATTAATTCTGAATTCACTTCAAGAATTGACTGCTCACTCAGTTGTATAAGTACATTTGATCCAGACTGCAGCTATTAAAACAAAATGACAAATAAGCTTAGCAAAAAAATCGGAACCACTGTCACCGATGTAAAATATGACACCCCCATTTAAAAAGTCCTGGATATGACTACCCTGTTCAGCCCTTGATTCAAAACCCTATATAGTAAAAAGTAAATAATTTTGGGCATTTTAGCCAGAGCCATGTCTGGGATACTGGAAGTAAAGCTGGTAAAAGATGGGCAAGAGCTCAGTGCTGTGAAGAAGAAGCATGTGCAGAAGAGCTTTATTGTGGTCCCTACCACAGCAATAAAGCAATGGAAGTCACTGGGCAGGTGTTTTTTTTGTTTGTTTAAACATCCAATACCAACACATCGCATCACACAGGCTATCCAGGTGGAACTGAATTCAACAACTTGCATGATCCAGAGGAAGACGGTGAGATTAATCCCTTGGCATGGTGGAAAATCCAAGAAAATAATTTTCCCAGATTAAGCCATCTGGCAAAACAGAATCTTAGCATTCTTGTCACTAGTTTATCCTCAGAGTGTGTGCCTAGCAAGTGGTCTATGTGTAAATTAAAATTGACCCTCTGGTTTCTTCATCCTTATATTCTACAAGAAGAATTAATGTTTTATATGACAAAAATATATCTGTGAAATCATCTCCTAGTGTTCATTTCTATCATGGCAAAAAACATTATTTCCTCATTGGAATTCAAGATTTGT
The DNA here is from genome assembly GCA_016801145.1 of Umbra pygmaea. Taxonomy (NCBI): domain Eukaryota; kingdom Metazoa; phylum Chordata; class Actinopteri; order Esociformes; family Umbridae; genus Umbra; species Umbra pygmaea. The sequence continues at coordinate 3,562 of JACXGM010031760.1, forward strand.
AGAAAATAAATTGTCTAGGCCACATTAATGTCTGCTTTAGATTAAGGAGATATAACTTACATGCATGCAGTACATTTTATACTTAAACCTTTAGGGGCTGTCTTTCAGTGTGCCCTTCGTTTTATCTCTGTTAACACTGGATTAATCATTGTAATTCATATCGAAAGGTGGGTTGACCTCTGTATGCATGAAGACAGAAGTATTATTTTTTGTTACTTTTTACATTTACATTTTAGTCATTTATCAGACACGATTATACAGAGCAACTTGCAATAAGTACAGGCAGACCAGTGGGAAAAGTGGTACTAAGAATATAGGGTAAAGTGTCTTGCTCAAGGACACAACCAGACCCCTCTGCGAGATCTAATTGGCAACCTTCTGACTAGAAGTATGACTCCCAAAACACTGAGCCATTCAAAACCACTTCCTAGCATACTTTGAAAAAACTTGCCAGTTTATCTACCATACTATCAGATATCCCTTATGAAGTTTAAAACAATAGAATACAACATACATTAAGAACACAGGACTGAATAATATTAGATTAACAAATGATGGTTTCTCAACTAGGCATAACGTCCTTGAGTTTATGCTCTGCATATCTGAAATATAAGCTCTTAAATTTGCTTATGCTTGTTTCACTCAAGGACAAAATGTTACAAGTGGGATAGATTTGATTTGTTTTGGGCAAAATGAAAAAAGGTATATGACTATCTTAAATTCCAGTCTCTTCCATGCGTTCTGATCTGAGACAGAATGCATCTGCTTTGCTGGAACAGACTCGTTTTCTGATCTGCTGTATTTTGCCACCCTTTGTTTTTAAACTGCACAGCACTCCCATCAGTTATATCTGACAGCTGGGAAAAATGGGAACAATAGGGATCAGGTTTATTGGAAGTCTGACTTAATTTCCATTCAAAATTCCCCCTCTATCCCCCAGTCTTTCTTGCTCCCTCTCTACCTTTCTGTTTCTCCATCATTCTCTATCCTCTCCAAGGTCAGATTCACTTGAGAGGTTTACTGTATGGTCAGTCCTTTTAGTTCCTGTGGGTGGTCATTGTACTACTGCCAGAATTACATTTCAAATTTCAGTCTAAAAATGCATTATTTTTTTTCTTTTGTTGCAAAAGTAGGTTTGTGTCCAGGATCCAAGTAAAAAAACAATGAAAATGGTCAGACGCGGATGCTAGCTACTTGTTCTGAAGTATGAGCAGTTGAATAAATTGACAAGCACAGAAAGCTCCATTAAATCAGAAATGTGTTCCCTTGGGGCACTTGAAGAAATTTTATCAACTGTGTGAACTGTGATAAAGGTGTCAGGTGGCCCAGTGGTTAGGGAGTCAGACTTGTAATTGGAGGGTTGCTGGTTTGATTTCCGAGTTGGCCAGATTATGTTGTGTGTCACGGTGTTGTAGTTTTGAGGAAGGGAGATCAGGCAGGGAGAAGAGTTCTGTGATTTTTAATTGAACTCAGTTGATTGCAGAAGATTATAAACAAGGAAATTTCCTGCAGGCAATGGACAGAATAGAGGTGTGTGGCACAGCAGACCACCGAAGCCCGGCGGTGGTGGCAGACCCCTGTAGCTCGGCAGTGGCTCTGGAGCTGGCTGGCTCTGGAGGCTGCTCTCTGCTGTGGAACACTGAGTAGGTTTTGGCGATGTAGAAGCTTCTGTTGCTAGACTAGCACCTGCTACTGACCTAGCCTCAATAGCTTACATAGCATCTGCTACTAAACTAGCCTCCTTTAACACCGTCCCTATATAACCTACAGTGGCATCCATAGCCAGCATAGCAGTCCTCGCAGCCAGCACTGCTGTGTCTGCCGATAGCGTAGCCACCGCAACCTCCTGCACCAGCACTGCTAGCCTAGCCTCCTCTGCTAGCTGCTCCTAAACTCGCTCCACTGGTGGACATGATGGTGGCAGAACCAGCCGGGGCACCCTGTTGTCCCACAAGTCAGCAGGAGGTAGATCGTCAGCCCCGGCTGGTGTTCCAGGGCTACTACCACCATAGCCCCCCCGAGAATTGTCTTGGGGAGACCCCGATTGTCTCTCCTGCTCTGTTCCTCTCCTGGCATCTCCAGTGTAGCGAGTGCTACAGGTTGTCCCTGTGGTCTCAAATTCCTTGTTTGGCGGTTCATTCTGTCAACGTGTTAGAGGTTTGAGGAAGGGAGACCAGGCAGGGAGAAGAGTTCTTTGTTATTTTATGAACTTGTTTATTGCAATAAATTTAGTTGATTGCAAAAAACATCCTTGCGAGAGTAAAGATCAGGGCCCGTATTTATCAAGCTTCTCAAAGTGCCATTTTAGTCTTAAGCGCTGAGAATTGACAAAATTTACTCTTACTCTCAAACTTAAGTGTAAAAGCAAGTTATCAAATTTCTCAAAGCTAAGAATCACTCTTACTCTCCCAGCTATTTAAGACCGCTCAAGAGGTCTCTCAAGTGGTTAAGAGTTGCCAGTAGGGGCTTGTGATGGCGTAGACAGAGACGTGCGCAAATCTTTTAGGAGAGGAATGATGTTTTTTTAAATTGTTTGACGCAGCTTAATTAATTAAAAACGGTATTGTTTGGACAGAGCAGGCATCATCTTTGTCAGCAACTGAGTGAGGAACGTCATTTCACCAGTGACATTTATGCAGCAATTCATTTTCAGATTAATTGAAGGTGGTGATTATGCTTTGTTTGCAACGCAATGCTGATGATTTGGCCCATCACAACCATCAATAAGCCGAATTGTAATGGAAACAATTAGTGCACTTACAGCTCAACACATTGTCACGCGTTTCACTGACTTCCCAACAACACCCCGCATAATACAACAGAAGCAAACACAATTCATGCAAATAGCCGGCTTCCCAAGAGTAGTAGGCGCAATGGATGGCACTTATATAAAGATCATTGCTCCCAGCGTCAACAAGAATGTTTATATGAATAAGAAGAGGTACTACAGCATCAACGCACAAGTTGAGTTTGATGCAGACTACAACATTTTGGATGTGGTTCCCAAATGGCCTGGGTCTACCCATGACGCGCGATATTGAATGAAAGTGCCCCGAAGCAGCTGTTTGAAAGGCACTTTCTGCCGACAGAGGATACCCGTTCGAGGCTGCTCACCCCTTTCCATATGCCGCTGACAGAAGCCCAAATGAACTACAACAGGTAACCTTTTGGTAAGCTATTTATTCACAATTGCTTCATAGTTTAATAATAGAACACTGGATCCTAATAGGCAATATATAATATATTCCTTCACAGGGCACATCATATCACACGAAGTGTGGTGGAGAGGGATTGGCCATATTCTCCACTCAGAAATTCAACTACAGCAAGCAATGTTTTTTATTCTCTCCAGTTCGGTTATCTTTTGGAATACATGATGGCTATGATTACATCATTAACTCTAGGCTATATATAGGCAGGTCAGTTAACAGCACACTCGTTTTAAATATTTAATTGAGAAATAGTGGAAAACGTGTTGGAAATCTTTTTTGATCTTTAATTTACAATGTGTATATCATAATGGATTCTCTTGAAAATTCTTAATTGTCAAATGTTTGTTGAATGTCAACTCCTCTTATGTCACCATTTAATGTGAATTTATCTGAGAATATTCTTAAACAAGTAGCCTACATCTATTCAGTGTTTGGATCTTGCCTACGTCGTCATCCAAAATCCCGTTTGCGGCACAGCAAAGTGTCGTGAATCAGCTCTAAGACTGACACTTAAAATTTAGTCCTACACTTCACTAAAAGTAGGACTGAGATGTTTGATAACTAAGTTTTAAGAGCAGCTTTGAGCCAAGAATTTTCTTACTCTTAAGTCAAGTCTTAGCAGTGTTCTTAAAAGTAATTCTAAGAAGCTTGATAAATACGGGCCCTGGTCCGTTGTTCCACGACCAGGACGGAATCCACATTGTTCCTCTTCAACCTGAGGTTCGACTATCGGCCGAAACCTCCTTTCCAGCACCTTAGAGTAGACTTTAACAGGGAGGCTGAGAAGTGTAATTCCCCTGTAATTGGCACACACCCTCTGGTCCCCCTTTTTGAACAGGGGAACCACCACCCCAGTCTGCCACTCCTTTGGCACTGTCCCAGACTTCCATGCAATCCGCGTCTGATTGGGAGTATGCCCATCCTGTCTACATGTGTTTTGTGGATTTGGAGAAGGCGTATGACCGGGTCCCCCGGGAGATATTGTGGGAGGTGCTGCGGGAGTATGGGGTGAGGGGGTCGCTTCTTAGGGCCATCCAATCTCTGTATGACCAAAGCGAGAGCTGTGTCCGGGTTCTCGGCAGTAAGTCGGATTCGTTTCATGTGAGGGTTGGTCTCCGCCAGGGCTGCGCTTTGTCACCAATCCTGTTTGTAGTATTTATGGACAGGATATCGAGGCGTAGTCGGGGTGGGGATGGGTTGTATTTCGGTGGGCTGAGGATCTCATCGCTGCTTTTTGTAGATGATGTGGTCCTGATGGCATCATCGGCCTGTGACCTTAAGCACTCACTGGATCGGTTCGCAGCCGAGTGTGAAGCGGCTGGGATGAGGATCAGCACCTCTAAATCTGAGGCCATGGTTCTCAGCAGGAAACCGATGGAGTGCCTACTCCAGGTAGGGAATGAGTCCTTACCCCCAAGTGAAGGAGTTCAAATACCTTGGGGTCTTGTTCGCGAGTAAGGGAACAATGGAGCGGGAGATTGGTCGGAGAATCGGCGCAGCGGGGGCGGTATTACATCATTATATCGCACCGTTGTGACGAAAAGAGAGCTGAGCCAGAAGGCAAAGCTCTCAATCTACCGGGCAGTTTTTGTTCCTACCCTCACCTATGGTCATGAAGGCTGGGTCATGACCGAAAGAACGAGACCCAGGGTACAAGCGGCCGAAATGGGTTTCCTCAGGAGGTCGATGGACAGAATAGGAGGTGCACAACGAATATATACATTGACTACTATGCTCTTATCGCGGCATAGACATGGGCTAATATATACAGAGCGGAAGCTTACTTAGTAGTTCTAAATATTCGACAATTCAACATTTGACACAACCTAGTAGGATATATCCACATGCCAACAGGAGAATATCAATCCAACATGTAACAGGAGTATGTACTCACAATGAACTGTGTCACGCCTCTGGACATCTGAGCTAAATAACCAGTACTCATTAATGCCGGCTATATGTAATAAGTAATCTGTTCACTTAGGCCAGGGGTCCTCAAACCCTTCCATGGAGGGCCTAGTGTATGCTGGTTTTTGGTCTTTCCCTTCAATTAGAGCATAATTAGGACCTAGACTGCCAGGTGAGGGGAGATCCTAACCAATTAGTGAGCTACTCCATCAGCCTTGTACAAGGTAAAAGCGAAAACCTGCATACACTAGGCCCTCCATGGAAGGGTTTGAGGACCCCTGATTTAGGCATTTGGATACTATCATAACAGAAGCATAGCAGCTGTCCAGAGGGTGGCGCCAACGGTCCATACATTGACCAACTTACTTAACAACAAAAACAACAGTACATTGTACTGGGTTAAAAATAGAACACATATATATACATATACACACATGTCCATACTTTATATTAAGGTAACACGAATCGTACGAAACGAGCAGTAGCACTTCAAACTAACAGGCACAGCCTGGAAAATATCTTCTACTAACAAGCACAGGGTAAGCATCCGGTTTGGCAAATTGATGCAAATGAGAAAGTGCCTTAAACCTGCATTTTATCTGAAGTCCAGCTGGGGGCGATACACCTGGTTGCAAAAGACCTCGGTTTCTGTAATAGTCTATGAGAATGAGAGACATAACATACTTGATTTACTGAGGTAATAATCATTTTCATAATGAGTATATGATCTCAATCGCTAGATTTAAGCCCTCTGCATCATTATCATGATGTTCATTTTAAAATCGGCGATAAAGAAAAGTGGCGTATAGCTGTGGCATTTGGTTGTACGACAAGACACTGAAATGAGTTGGCAGTTCACTTTTTTCCGGTAAGTAACGTTACATTTTGTTTTACATTTAGTTTTAATACTGTTTTTTGTTAGCATCTCAATTAATATCAGTTAGCTACCTAGATTACTCCTCCCTCTTGTCTAAAATCGTGACATAAACAGAAACAAATATGTTGTACACACAATTTGATTGAACATATTGTCAGTGTCTCGTGAAAACAACATTACATTTGAAAAACATTCACTAGAGTCTGTTTTATCAATCAATAGTCTAATTTTATCAACACATGAACATGGACACAATACAATCTATGCAATGAATTAACAATGATTATTGTAATGACTTATGAGCGCTATTATTTTGAAACGGAAAATCCGAGTTTCTAAATATACTGTGGTGTTGTCAGGCGAACAGGTTCTTTCCTATAGCTAGCGCCAGGGCTGTGTATTGTTAAATATATTGTAGTTTTATTCACGTTATGTTTAGTTACTGTTATTCACTTTATGTAATGTCATTTGGTGGTTCCCCGGAAACTAGAGGTTTCAAATGTTATATGATGCCATTGACGGGTGACAAAAAGAAATGACCCATGTCTTCGATTTACATTACAAATTTCTCTGGGTTTGAAAGTTGGTGGAAACATTTGGGATAATGAAAGTACACAACTAAAATATATAAATAAAATAGGTATAGTGATTTTTTTAATGCAGAAAAGTTACATATTATATGTTTAACAGCAAACACCTTAAATATAACAATAACTGATCAAGAACAATACTAACACAGGAACTGATCAGTCACAGTCGGTGGATCTTACCATTCCATTTCCACCAGTCCGGATAGTAATGCGAGCCCATTACTAAGATCCACTGACCGTGGCTGGAACTAATATACATTTACTGATGATCGAAGCCAGGTGTTTATGGTTGATAGAGAAACATTTTGCTAATTGTTCTTAATATTGGGGGGACCACATTGCCTGCCTCTAACATTGGGGGGACATGCCCCCCATCCCCCCCCTCCTTGGATGGTAAGCATATGTTAGGCATTACATTTGCTATAAAAAATAAATAAATAAAATATGTTATATTTGTTTATAGTTACTTTGTTCAAGACTGCATCTATGAGATGTATTTATATATTTTTTGACATTTAAGGAATATTTTTGTTCAGTGCCACTTTTTGATTTTATGTCTACATTTTAGACCAGTGTTTCTAAAATGGGGGTACATGTACCCCTATGGGTACTTTGGAGTCTGCAGGGGGTACATGAAATCTTTGCTAAAATGTTAATTTAAAAATATGTCCTGCATAATTCCTAAAATAATTATACTATAATAATGAATGAATTAAGTGATGGATTATGGAAATGTAGCATTTAAATGTTTTTTTTTAAAAAAGGTTGTTGTTCAGTGAATCTATCACTGCCGGCACTGTATTGTACCTTCTTATTTAGACTTATTTCTACCAAAAAAAATTGCGCTGGTCAAGGGGTATCTGGCGCTAGTCAGGGGGTACTTGGCTTAAGAAGGCAATTCAATGGGTGTACATTTTGAAAAAAGTTTGAGAAAAACTGTTGTAGACATTTAGCAAACACTGTTATCCAGATTAATTTACAGGAAGTACTGTCATGGTCACCCCCTCCCAGAGTGCCTGAGGAAGCACACCTGCCACCTCACCTTTATATGTATAGTGTCAGGTTTTTGTTTTCCCTGACTTTTGGTCACATGACTGTCATCACCTGTGTCTTCCCAGCCAAAGTAGATATTGCCTCGTAGATATTTAATATCTATAAATCTGACTCCATGTGTTTATGTGTTAGCTGAGCAAGTTCAACCAGGGCCTTGCGGGCGTGAACTTGGAAGCCGCCAGGTAAGTAGCCTGGACGCTCCGAGCCTCACTAAGTATGTAATATGTACGGGCTAACCTGTCCTCACGGATACGCCTGCAACAGCCGTGCGAGAATCTATGAGCGTCGGCTCGCCCCTATGAGCAGAAATACCTCCGGAGGCTGAACTGAATAGTAGAGGCGAGGGATAAGGAATGCCCAGGGGTGGGCTGAACTTTTCTCCCTTTGCCGAATTGCAACACAGAAAACCCTTCCTGTGCCGGCTGAGGGGCCCCGTGTGTGTGTGTGTCATAAATGAACAGAATACTAGTGAATTTAGTTAACAAGGTAACAAGTAACACCCGAAAATCTCCTCTGGAGATTTACTGGTAATAAGTGTACGAGTCTCAGACGGAACTCAGTATACAATAAAATAACATTTAATTCCAGATAAAGAGCATAAGAAATACAACTCTTCAACCAGACAACGAAATACAAGTTGCATACCCAAAATAGTTCACGTTCTGAAATCCTTCGGCCTAACAAAAACTACAATTATCCTATATCTTATTACACGGCTAGAGCAAGGATTGCCCGGAGCATTGTCTACGATTTGAACTCCTCGAACTTAGTTGAACATAGACTTTTATCTCCTTCCCGAAAAAGTGCTCCCCCCTTCCCGCTCAACCCCAATGGGAATCACATTTCACTGGCCATCGAAAGTGGAAACAATGGACCGCTATTGACAAATTTACATTGATAACATTATTCACAGACTTTAGGTCACAAATACAAATCAGTACAAAAGACCGGCTGTAGACGTTTACATTGAGCACAAAGGAACTGGCTTTCATTTACATGAAATTGAAATTCCCACCCCAGTCCCACCCCAGTACGTTTGACTCTGTGGGATCCATTGGCTGGTGTCTTTACATTCAGGCTGTGTGGTCCAGGGAGAGCGGTGATACTTCACACATCCCGTCATCCTCTGTATTTGCGTCTCTAAGGAAGCAACTCCGGGAAGGTTAGGTGTGGGGTAGCCAGCCAGGTGCCAGCTCTTAATATCTGCATATCTGTCCTGTAAACATTTCCTACTTCCACTACAATGTTAACTGTCGGACATTGTTGCATGTAGATCTGTGTTTTTGTGTGTTAATCTACTGTGAGAGAGAGAGAGAGAGGGAGAGAGAGAGAGAGAGAGAGAGAGAGAGAGAGAGAGAGAGAGAGAGAGAGAGAGAGAGAGAGAGAGAGAGAAGGAAGGAAGGAAGGAAGGAAGGAAGGAAGGAAGGAAGGAAGGAAGGAAGGAAGGAAGGAAGGAAGGAAGGAAGAAAGAAAGAAAGAAAGAAAGAAAGAAAGAAAGAAAGAAAGAAAGAAAGAAAGAAAGAAAGAAAGAAAGAAAGAAAGAAAGAAAGAAAGAAAGAAAGAAAGAAAGAAAGAAAGAAAGAAAGAAAGAAAGAAAGAAAGAAAGAAAGAAAGAAAGAAAGAAAGAAAGAAAGAAAGAAAGAAAGAAAGAAAGA
>JACXGM010031761.1:0-12856 GCA_016801145.1 Umbra pygmaea
GCATTTCCCGTTTGGGTTTTGGCATTTTGATGTGAGTCATCCACATCAATGATCGAACTTTTATTAGCGGATGTAATTATGTTTTTAGAATAGTCAACGTCATAGACGTTTTACAGGAACTGTAGTGGACACTTTATTTTGTAATTTTTGGTGAGTTATGGCACTTTTCAGTTAGAATTTGTCACGTTACAGAGCCAGAAAAGACTTTGCGCACATTCTCACGCCTGCTCAAAAATTTCCGTGACGGACCGCATATTCTCACATCAAGTAATTTTTTATTTTTTATCACACCGTGTGCTTGGAAACCAGCGTACGCAAGCTTTTCGTGCATACGCAACGTTTATACATGAGGCCCCTGGAATCCCATTCCAGACGTAGCAACATATGATTGGTCGGTGTCCCAGAGTTATTGGAGGCTGGAGACCCAATTGGTTTTGTGGCTGGCCTTCTCGTAGAGCTTCTTCCCTCTGTCCTCAAGGCTCCACCACAGCTTGACCAAGCGCACCATCTGGGACCTCGGTTTCGGGACGGGATTGTCAGGAAGCCCCGAGGCCTCATTGTCTGATTCCACAACTTTCAATAAATTTTCTGTGGAACCAAGGTTTACATTTTTGCTGATTATAGTGCGGTGGTTTTACCTAAGAGAGCTAAGTATTTTAACATCAAACGAAGTCCCATTCAAAACGTAAAGTTCTCCCTTCGTTTTCCAGCTCGCCTTTGTATGGAACATAATGGTAAAAAGCTTCAACTTGACTCTGGAGGAAGCTGAGAATTGGTTCGGCCAGCACTTTAGGGAACCATGAACTTGATATATCCATACTGTCAACTGCATTATTGTTTTGCCCAGTTCGCAAGGTAGCCTTTGCTTTTCTTTTCTTCATCGTTTTGGGGGGGCTGCTGTCCTAGCCTTGGGATGTATTTCGTAATCTATCTTTTTTTTTTAAAAGAGTCATTCTAAGCTGGGAGGAATTATTATTAATCAATTATTGTGTGCAGGCATTCTTTCTTGTTTGTGTCCTTCAACTCAGGAAAGTACTGAGGTAATTGTTTGATATATTAATGTATTATTTTTCTTATTTGACAATGTATATTAGTTGAATACCAAAGTGACCTTATTATTGTTAGTAAATATACTAGTAGACTCAACTTAATTCATTTTATCATTGCTACATCCTATTTGGAGTGAAAGTACTATAATTTTTAAAGTTTTTTGAGAGGGGGGGAGCTTATTACCACATTGGTGGTAGATAAGAACCTCTTGTTTCACCCTAACCTGGTCTATGTTTAAGAGTACCTGCTATCTCTGTCATTCATTGAGCAGAGACTTTGGGTTTGGGGAAGCAGATTTGGGGATTTGTTTGTGATTGTTCTTTTTGTCTTTGTTTTGTTTTCAGGTTTCTGTGTCATTGCCTCTGGCAATTTTATGTTTTTATGTACTGTCTAATAATTGTGTATGTATACAGATTGGATGGCTAGGGACATTATGTCTTCTGACCTTATCTTTTTTTTTGGAGCTATTCGTATATAATTTCCAATGACAAGCATGTCAATAGCTGACAGCAGCAGAGCTGGGGGCCCTTCCACTGTTAAATTAATATCTTGGAATATTAAAGGCTGTAACAATCCAAATTAAAACTTTTTAAAAAAAATCTTAAAACTGATATAACATTACTACAAGAGACACATCTACGAATTATAGACCACCCAAGGCTACAAACACTAGATTTTGCAATATTTTCCACTCCAATTTCAATTCTAAAGCCAGAGGTGTGACAATATTGATTAGTAAAGAATACATTTTTCTGCTTCTAGTGTGGTATCAGATAGCAATGGGAGGTACTTAATTTTATCTGGTTCCATTTGGAACTCCCCTGTAATACTGGTCAATGTTTATGCTCCCAATTTTGATGATCCTGATTTTGCTAATAGGTTGCTGGGGAGGATAACTCTGTCACACACACATCGATTGATATTTGCAGGAGACCTGAACTGTGTGATGGACCAGAACCTGGATCGCTCTAACCCCAGACCCATGCCTCCCTCTAAAATATCAAGGTCCATATTAGATTTCATGACCATGAACAGTTGTACTGACCCCTGGAGTTTTCATAATCCACAGGCACGTGAGTACAGTTTCTTTTCCCATGTTCATCATTCCTTCTCTCGGATTGACAATTTTTTGTTGAAAATTTCTTGCTCCTGAACGTGATCTCTTCAGAGTATTTGCCCATTGTGGTATCTGACCATGGCCCTTTAGCAATTGAATTAGCTCTATTAGAAAAAACTGTTCTCCTCCTTGCTGGAGGTTTAATTCTCTTCTCCTTTCTGACTCTAGTATCTGCGACAGTATTACTTCTGCTATTGATAATTTTTTATACTCTAATCAGACCGACTCATCCCCCCATTCCCTTTTATGGGAGATGCTCAAGGCTTAATTATATCTTAATCCACTCACTTAAATAGAGCTCATAGGATCAAATTGGAGGAACTTTCAAACAATATTCGTGACCTGGACCGTAATTATGCTCAGACGCCATCTCCAGGGCCATATAAACAACGTTTGAATCTACAGTCTGAATTCAACCTCCTATCTACCAAGGATTTGGAATGGTTACTCTTATATTCGCAGGATACATATTATGAACAAGGTGACAAGGCGAGCCGCCTGCTTGCACACCAATTAAATTGACTTGCTGCTACATGTCTCATCCCTCTAATTGAAGACCCTTCAATCTGTTTAATATCAGACCCAGATGGGATAAATGATTCATTTAAAGCATTTTATTTTTCACTTTATACATCTGAGTTCCCACCAGACACTGCTAATATGACTCAATTCTTGGAGGCATTAGACACCCCTGTTGTTGCTTGTGAGATTGCAGATGATCTGGACTCCCCTCTTAGGCTTGAGGAGGTGTTTGAGTCTATTAACTCTATGCAAAGTAGCAAAGCCCCATACCCAGTTGGGTTCCCGGCTGAATTTTTTAAGAAATTCCACTTGCGTTTGGCTCCCTTACTCTTATAATCTTATGAACTCGTATAATGAGTCATTGGACCATGGTGTGCTCCCCAAAACCTTTACACAAGTGTCTATAGCTCTTCTACTTAAGAAAGGGAAGGATCCCACTGCCTGCTCTTCTTACAGGCCCCTCAGCCTTGTTAATGTGGATGTAAAGGTGCTTGCAAAAGTGTTAGCGAGGCACCTACAGGTGACCCTCCCATCAGTCATCTCAGAGGAAAAGACAGGCTTCATTAAGGGTAGACATTCATTTGCTAACATTCGGACCCTGTTTAACATTATTTATTCAAAACAGTTTTCAAAATCTCTGGAACTTGTGGTATTGCTTGATGCTGAGAAGACATTTGACAGAATTGAATGGGAATATTTATTTGTTGCTCTTAAAAAGTTTGGTTTAGGTTATAAATGTATTGCTTGGATTAGGCTGCTGTATGTATCCCCATAGGCCAGTGTCTGTACCAATGATAATTACTCTGACTACTTCACCCTAGAATGCGGGACAAGACAGGGCTGCCCTCTTTCTCCCCTACTCTTCGTCATCGCTATTGAGCCCCTTTTGTGGCCTTACAAGCCTCACTCTCCAGGGTGTCTTACGGGAGGCAATTGAACATAAACTGTCATTATATGCTGATGACTTGCTGCTATATGTACACAATCTAACAGCGTCTTTACCAACCATTCATTCCATTCTGGAGAATTTCAGTTCTATTTCCGGTTACAAGCTAAATCTTCAAAAAAGCGAGTGTTTTGCAATCAATCCAGCTACATTACTGCTTCAGCAGACAGATCTGCCCTTTCAACTTAATCATTTGGGCTTCAAATACCTAGGAGTGAATGTTACTCGCTCACTGTCGGTTCTCTTTTCAGCTAACTTTTCCTCCCTTCTCGTTCAGATGAAGGCCGATTTTAAGAGGTAAAACTTACCTCTCTTTCATAGGGAAAATCCACGCTGTTAAAATGAATAGCTTGCCTAAATTCATGTATCTTTTCCAATCTATTCCTTTGTTCTTACCTATGTCTTTTTTTACAACAGTTAACCAGGCGGTCTCTTCTTTTATTTGGGCTGGAAAGCCACCAAGAATTAACAGGTTTTTACTTCAGCAATGTAAATTCAGTAGTGGGCTTGCACTTACTAATTGGATTCTGCTCAATATCAGCAGATACTTGAGAATAATGTAGAGGAATCAGTCACAAAGATAAATTTACGCTGGGAATAGATATTTCAACAAGACAACAGCCCAAAACACTGCTCAAAATCTACTCTAGCATTTATGCAGAGGAACATGTACAATGTTCTGGAATGGCCATATCAGGCCCCAGACCTGAATATCATTGAAAATCTGTGGGGCCAAGGGATGGTCAGCAAAGGACCACACCATACTCAATCCCTAACTGTCTCGTAGGTATCATGCCCTCTTAAAAACGTGCATCTTTCTAATAAACTACACAAAAAATCTTACTAAAAAATGTATTAGTGAAAATCAAATATACTAACAACACACCCATATATCTTTCTTGAAAAAAATGTTCATATTTATATCAAGATGCCATAGTTTAACGTTAGTGAATTTTAAATCCAAAGAAAAAAGGACCGCATTATCAAAGGGATGGACCCGAATGTGTTACATTAAAACTAGAACCAACACTGCCACCCAGTGGACAATGCTATGAAAGAAACAAGTATTCACGTGGCTATAATGTGACTCGTGAATTTCACGCTGAATGTGGTACTTTCTCGTAATATTTTCGTTATAATTCTGAAAGAATTACAAATTGTTCTTCTCATTAGGAAATGCTTTCCTATTATGAAAAAAATGCAATACATAGGTGTTTGTTAGAACAACCGTTTGACTTTACAAGTATAGCCAAATAAACTCAACACCTCATGTTACATTGGGGTTGAGGGACATTGAGTGCTGTCAAACTGGATTGCAAATAAAACAACATATTCAGGCACTCAAAGAATAGCTCAACCTAATCAGTTCACCCATTCCAGTCAACTCTTTTTTAATTTGCGATTATAATTTTATTTTGATTATTAGTTAAAATAAATTAGAGACAGTAAAAGAAAGAGTGAGTGAGTGGAAAAACTAACAATGAACAATTGCCTTTTAAATAACATGTTCAAATCCATGTGAATTATACAGATGCTTACATTATGACAAAGATACTTTACATAATTATATTCACCTAATGTCGAACATGAATATGTAGGGGCAAATCGTCTATTCTGTGCATTAATCATAGTAAACATAGTGTTTAACAAAGTAAATATATTTTACACGATTTCATTTTAAGTGCTCTATGAACACATTTTCTTCCCATGACACTCTTTGTCAGCTGAAAGCAGCACCTAACACAAAGAAAAACACAAAATTATGGTTAACATCAAAATGGTTTGAAAATGAAAGTGACAGAGTTGACTGAACTTTGGTCGAAATGAAATTGATTTTGTCACTCCAATTTTCCAAAGGAGTTTACCAGTTATAAAGACAAGAGGACGATTCTTCACTTGGGGCCAATGTAGTTTGCTGCTTTTCCAGTCTTCTTCAAAGTTTCGAGAAGCACATCTGTGTCCTTGTCAGACTCAATAAACACCTTCTTGTTGGGGAGATCAATCTCAAATTGGACACCACCTTATTCCAGCAAATCAATAAAAAAAAGAGGAAATCAAGTGATCAAACTATTAAAGATTGTTATTTCTGAAGTATCAGAGATGATCCCATTCACATACGTCGATATTAGCCCGTTAAGTGTTGCTTAACACTATTATGTTTTGTTTTTATATTTAAGAAACTTACCCAGTTTATTTAGGACTCTGGTTACGGCACCCGAGCATCCCTCGCACGTCATATCCACGAAGAATTCGTGCTTCTGTAAGAATCATCCACAAATCAATTTTCAATCGGACATAAACTCACCGGACATCCAACCAAAAAACGGATTGACCAGCTTTGTTAGTATAGTTAAATTCAAATCACTGCAGTGCAACATTATCACCACCAGATAAATAGCAAACAAAATCAATCTAGAAATGTTGTCAACAACTCACGGTCGTCATGTTGTTTTTGAGGTAGATTTCAAGATCAATGGAATTTGTTTGTTTTTTCAAAGCTGGTACGTCGAGTGGTTGGCTTGCAGCTCGGAATCATAGGTACATAAGTTAGGGACCATCACGCGTTTCGTATATTTTGATGAAAGTGTGTTTGCATTTTGACACACTTTTAATAGGCCTACGTTAACCTTTGACTGGTTGATTGAACAGCATGTTGGCTAATGCTTTTATTAGTATTATTTGAGAACATCTTTGAACAAAAATAAATCTATATTTTTAAGAAGTGCGTCAGTACACACTGTTGCTTTTCTCCTCACACCCCTTATTTTGTCAACCGGAACAGGGAAGTAATAAGGAAGTACGTTTTTCTTTCAAATCAATTACATATTTTTGCCAGCTATAATGTAAGAGACTGCAAAAAAATATGGTGTGATGATTTTTAACCACAACGTTTAAATTATTCGAATGCCTTTTGTGAAATGATCGAATGAATAAAGACAACTTGGGTGAACACAATGTATGTACAGTAGTTAATGTTTCACATAAAACGAGTGGCATATATGAAAAAGCTATAGCTAGTTTCAAAATGCCTTAGTAAATTAGAAGATTATTAATTAAACCAATTGATAACTTTATACAAAGAATAAACGAAAAATAATCAGCTGACGTGCGTCATTCTTTAAATCATGTGACTAAAACAGAATATGTCGGAAGTGTTCTTCAGATCATCACTAGTGATACAGCAATGTCGTGCTGATCAATTATCCGGCACAATATCGACGACCGTGGTAGGAAAAATACCAAGAGATGAGCCTCCAGCGAACACATTTAATGTAACGATAAGCAGAGTCGGTCGTCACCACTTCAGGTAAGTCATGAATGCTAAAAATCGTAAGATGCAAAACCACTGATTCTCTAGGTAATGTACAACAGGCTAAAGGCATAGGTCTTGTTCTGTAATACCAAACAGTTGTTATTATTATTATTGTTACTCATTTATTATGGCATTTGAGAGACATACAGCGTGTTACACATAATAAAACCTAGCAATATCTTTTGACACTTAGCTATCCATTAAAATAATATGTCACCGCACAGTATACCGGTAAATACAGTACTTTATTAGGGTTTCCCAACTGTTCCCCTTCATTTCAGTTATAAGTGTACATTAGCTATAGAACTGTGAGACCATGACAAGCCCACAGCCATGACTCAGTTTGGACCATTATATACTACGGGTTTGGACTCATGTCCATTCAAGACAAAGTCTATAGTGTCTATATTGCATCGTCTGTAGAATTCTGCATGACCATGGCATTTTCTCATCTCAGAATACATTTGCTTATTAGCATTGAACTTGTAACCAAGTAAATAGACACTGAGCCTATGCATCAATGAATTAGATTGATGTTTCTCTACTGAATTTTCACACTGTTGGTTATGGTGAATATAATACATTATCTAGATCACAGAATTGTATTTTCTTATTTGAAACTTCAATAGAAGCCAAGGCGCTATGTTCCTTAAACAAGACAAAAGAGAACTTGTATGGTTATATAAATAGTTTCAGTATTGCCTATAGCCAGTAAAACTCACTGGACTACTTTCTTATAATTTCCAAGTTTGTTCTTCAGCACACATTGCAGCAAGTTGTAGCCTACAGCTAATATTACTCCCTTGAAGGAGATCTGTTCTGGTAGTCAATGCATGTGTTTTGTAGTTAGGCCTATGTGTTGAAAGTAGACATGTTTATTTGCATGCACTGCTGGTCAGGATCAAACTTATTTATTTCACTTCCCTTGGTCTCAAAGAGACATCTCTCTCCACCAGGGGCACTGAGCAATACAAAAAGATCTTATGCATAACATTGAACTCAATCTAAGCCCTGGGATGACCACAAACATGTAGTCTCCTAAAATGTTTTTTCTAATAAATTGAAGTCTATGCAACTAGGCATTTAAGACATTCACATACTGTCAACCATCTCTCTCCCTTTTTACATAACTGAAATAACATTTTAACGTTGTTCCTCCATCAGCATCTCTGACTGTGCAGTAACAGTAGTTGCCTAATTGCTGAGGTGGGCAGCATTTCTATCACATGCATGGTAGTAATCGCTGAGGTGGGCAGTATTTTTGTCACACGTATCTGTAGTGCCTATGTAAACTACTGATATACTGTTTTCACTGGCTGGAACTACTGTGGAATTTGCTTTGTTTAGCAAACATTTTGAAGAGATGTAGTCTTATTTTTGTATTTCAAACAATAGTTTGTAACTGTTCTGATGATGATGATAATAATTAATAATAATACCTAGTATGCTGCAAGTATTGATTTTCACATTTGCTTTGGTTATTTAGCATCTAGAACACTTAGAGCAATCAATGAGAAAGGGATTATATAAACACTTGTATATCTCACTCTTATCCTCATACAATTTTTGTTTATGTTGTCATTTGTGTTCAACTCTGAGTAGTACTGTATTACCGGTAGTCTTCACTCCAACGGCTGTATTTCTGTCCATGTGAGCACAGTGCTGGTGCTAGATGTCTGGTGGGCCAGGTCTAGCATGGTCAACACTATTGTTCTTCCTGCTTTTCCAGTGGCTCACAAGGAGGGATCCATCAGAAGGGCAGCAGGAGGATCCATCCAGCAACAATAGACCAGCCATGACCTCCAACAGCAACAACCGCCAGAATGGTGTTACATTTGAAACCTTAAGGCCCTATATGAATCTCACCCATACCCATTTAACCAATGTTTTATATAACCACTGCTGATCCATGTTGCCGTTTATGTACAATATCAGCACTCTTCTTCAGAGAGTCTGAATATGGACTATGAGGTGTGTTCAGCAGGGTGCAATGTTGTGGAAAGTTCAGATAGAAACCAGTGTTGATTTTGGCAGCTTTTCAGTAATTTCAGTCTTTAGTTTTTATCAGTCTAACTATGGATAACATGTCTTGTGGTTGGACAAGGCAATCTGATTGTGCACATGATGTGAGTAAAAGGATGCCCACATATTTCTATTTTAATTTGAAAAAAAATCTAAAGACTAAAATGGGAAACTAAAATTATGTTAGTTTCATTTTAGTCTTTTTATTCTTTGAGATCATGTAAATTCAGTTAACCTCTTATATCCCATCATCTGCAGAATCCAAATGCAGTGACCAAATACTGTACATTTCAGCTTTTGTTTAGAGTCTTTGGATACTGATTAAAAGTCAAACAAAGTAAGACTAATATTGCTGCCAAAATGAACCCTGATAGAAACATAGATAGGAAATAGACAATGCGCGCTAGGGCTATTTCTATCTGCAACATTCCAGTGTTTGTCTATTGAAGATATCCAAAAACTCACACATGCATACAGTATCATTGTAGTCATTCAACTGATTTGTTCAGGGACGATAACATCTAAATGAAGTTCTGATATACTTTTCCTTCAAAGTACCTATTCTTGTAATTTGAGAATGGATTTAGATTCTGTCCCTTTGTTTGAAAGGGAAGTAGCTTAATGTGTTTAATGTGTAGATGATACTGAGAGCATTCAATAGCAGGATCAGAGACCATTGACTTGGTGGGAACGAACCACAAGACCGGCTACACCAAACACATTTCTGCCTTTTGGTTTCTGTGAACGTGACATCTGCTGTGCTTATAATATAGTGCAATATATCAACACCTGTCAACAACATTGCATCTAAAAACCAATTCTTATGAATTGTTAATGAATTTGCCCTACCATCTATGGCAGTAAAAACCCACATAGATAGGTAGTGTTAACAGTGTGTTTTTGTGTCAGGCCCAGGTCCAGTCACCTCCAGGATACCACCAAGCCCTTCTGAAGGCGAGGCTCTATTTACTCCCCCTACTCCCTCTCATAGCTCTGACTCCCAGTACCAGAGGATTGGAGGCCGAACAGGAACAACGTATGTCTGGTGATGTTACGTGGAACGTTTCACTGTCTATTTCAGGTTTTTAGTTTTTTCTTCCCATGTTTTACTCCATTCCAAATTTACACCAAACCTGCCCTGTCAGCAACTCCTTGTACAGATCCGTGAGATGACGAAGGGCGCGCACATGGCTCATCCAACCACATGTCACCCAGCCGCCAATTCTTTTTGCACTGCTCATCCAACACGGAGGTGTTTAGTCAGATCATTCACAGTATGATTATGTTCACCAACTATATTTCCACGATTAAATTTACAGGCGCCCAAATGTGCACACAAGGAGTCGCTGGAGAGCGACGTGGCAGGAAAGATAATGTGTCTTATCTATCCCAAATCCCGGTCAGCGCTGTGCCAATTTGTGCTGCCTCGTGTTGCAGGACTGGGGAAAGTCAGGAAACCCATAGTTGGGCTCGAACCACTGACTCATGATGTAGACCGTCTTGAAATGCAGAGACGTAGCCCACTACATCACGCGGACCCCCTTACTCTTTATTTATTTATTATTATTTTTTACCATTTGAAATGAAAAGATATCAACAACTGTTTTAAAAAACTCACTCTAAAAGTTCACGGTAAATCCCTAGCAGGAAACTTGAGGCCTTTCCCAGGCTGCAAACAATGAGGTGATATTTGACATGTTTGAGTTAAGATGTGATTGGACAGTACCTTGTTGAGTGATGTGATTGGACACTACCTTTTTGCAGGTTTTTCCAGTCTCTGATCCATTTGTTGAAGGGTAACATTGGAACAGGCCTGCTTGGCCTTCCCCTGGCTGTCAGGAATGCAGGCCTTGTGGTAAGCAGACACACAAACTATCACCTCAAATACTTGTTCCACATAGTGATGAGTTAGAACTGTCTGCCTCCCACAGTCCACTTGGCAGTGGAGCAATAGGCAAGTAGGTTTGGAGTTTATTCGATCAAAAACATTCCAATGTTCGCTGGGAGGTACTATGATGAAACAGGGCTTTAATCACAAATTTGGGTGAAAAAATGTATTCCCAAAAAGTAGTTTTTAACCACCGTTCCACTGTAATTTCTTTGGTAAAGGAGATGTCAGTGTCCAATACAGTATGTTCACTTTGCAAGTTAAATATGAATGGCGTGTATCTAACACTTTCTCTTTGTATCCAGTTAGGACCTATCAGTCTGTTTGCCATGGGTGTAATTGCAGTACACTGTATGAACCTGCTTGTGAAATGTTCTCACCACCTCAGTGCAAAGTAAGTGGAGCCTTCTTGCACCTCAGCTAAGATTATTCTGTCATCAACATCTCTGTTGTTACATAAACATATAATCTATGAGAGAGTAGCACCATTAGCAACAAGGAAAGTGGTTTATCTCAACACAACTGTTGCATATCTACTGTTTCAACACATCCTGTTTTTGCGAATACTTCTATTTTGTGGTGAGCATTAAAGAACTAACAGCATTTAAATGACTGGTTTCACTTTATTTGGATAGTCAAAATGACCATCTGTAGATGCTCTACAGGTATTCACACTATGAAAAATGACTAAAAAACATTGTTAATGTTTTCTAAGGTTAAGGTTAGGGTTAGGGTTTGAATTAGGGTTAGGCTAAGGGTTGGGGAAATGGTTAAGGTTAGGGATTGGATGAGGTTTATGGTTAAGGTAAGTGTTAGGTAACTGAAATGTTATTGATATTTTGTAGATTGTTATTGATACTCTGTAAAGCATCTACAGATAGACTATACAAATCAGAGTAACACTTTATTTTGAGAGTCCATCTCTAGATGCTCTACATATTATCTGTATACTGTCAACAACATTTTAACAAACTATCTACTAACCCTAACCCTAATCCTAACCTTAACCATTCCCCTTATGTTAAACCTAACCTTAACCATTACCCTAAAACATATTCTAAACTTACCCCTACCCTTAAAATACACAATTAGTTGCTTTTCAACAGATGGTTTGTTGATAGTTTGTTGATAGTTTGTTGATGATATGACTATCTGTAGAGCACATACAGATGGAATGTCAGACTCTCCAAATAAAGTGTAACCCAAATCAGTCAAAGACATGATCATAATATATGTAAAATCAAATAATTTTTGTGCACCAATATATAAAAGTAAGTTACAGTGCCTTGCGAAAGAATTCGGCCCCCTTGAACTTTTCAACCTTTTGCCACATTTCAGGCTTCAAACATAAAGATATGAAACTGTTATTTTTTGTGAAGAATCAACAACAAGTGGGACACAATCATGAATTGGAACAAAATTTATTGGATATTTCAAACTTTTTTAACAAACAAAGAACTGAAAAATTGAGGGTGCAAAATTATTCAGCTATTAAGTTAATACTGCGATTAATACTGTAAGTCGCTTGGGGTATGTCTCTATCAGTTTTGCACATCGAGAGACTGAAATTTTTGCAAAACAGCTCGAGCTTAGTGAGGTTGGATGGAGAGCGTTTGTGAACAGCAGTTTTCAGTTCTTTCCACAGATTCTCGATTGGATTCAGGTCTGGACTTTGACTTGTCCATTCTAACACCTGGATATGTTTATTTGTGAACCATTCCATTGTAGATTTTGTTTTATGTTTTGGATCATTATCTTGTTGGAAGACATTTCTGTCCCAGTCTCAGGGCTTTTGCAGACTCCATCCATCCATCCATTTTCGTCCGCTTATCCAGTATCGGGTCGCGGGGGCAGCAGCTCCAGCAGGGGACCCCAAACGTCCTTTTCCCGAGCCACATTAACCAGCTCCGACTGGGGGATCCCGAGGCGTTCCCAGGCCAGGTTGGAGATATAATCCCGCCACCTAGTCCTGGGTCTTCCCCGAGGCCTCCTCCCAGC
>JACXGM010031763.1:0-12855 GCA_016801145.1 Umbra pygmaea
ATCATCATCTCTACTATCATCATCTCTACTATCATCATCTCTACTATCATCATCTCTACTACCATCATCATCACCATCCCTACAATCATCATCTCTACTATCATCATCATCATCATCTCTACTATCATCATCTCTACCACCATTATCATCACCATCCCTACAATCATCATCTCTACTATCAATCTCTACTACTATCATCATCTCTACCATCATCATCTCTACTATCATCATCTCTACCACCATCATCATCACCATCCCTACAATCACCATCCCTACAATCACCATCCCTACAATCATCATCTCTACCATCATCATCTCTACCGTCATCATCTCTACCGTTATCATCACCATCATTATCATCCCTACCACCACCACCACCTCCATCATCATCCCTACCATCATAATCATCCCTAACATCATAATCATCCTTACAACCCTCATCATCATCATTATCATCATCCCTACCATCATTATCATCATCCCTACTATGGCTGGGTTGATTTAATTGATTATCCAATTAAAATCGATCTTTGTTTGAGCAATCTGATATCAATTCATAAAATCCCGAAATTGATCTTTTAATGTCTTTTCACATGGATGCGTGAGGCTTTTACCGTGAGATCTCGTTGAAAACATGCTAGACTGCGAATAATGAAGTTGCAGAAGCTAGACCACTGAAGGCACTGCTAGGCGTAAAGGCTGATGTCTGGATTTATTTCCGAATTAAAAACTATGAAGACTGAGAAGAACTGGACAAAAGCAAAGCCATATGTACAATATGTGCAAAATGGGGTGAAATATTGTGGAAATAACACAAATCTCCAAAACCAGTTAACAAGACATCACCCAGACAGAGCTAAGCAATCTGCAAACACAAAAAGAAATTCCACTGGAGAATGCATTTGGTTTGAGGTATTCATCCAATTCTCTGTGTGCACAAAAAGAAACTGAGTCTCTCGCAACAACATAAGCCCATACAGCGTTGTTGAGAATGATGGGTTCCGAAGCCTTATTGATATACTAGAACCACGCTATGTTAATTTTCTGATTGTTGGTTAACTTTTATTTATATACTAATTTATGCCAAATAATCTGCCTTTATAAGCGGTGACCCATGGTGAGAAAATGACCAGGGCCCATATCATAGGCCTCCAAAATAGTACTGATCCAAGTTCCCTTGTTGGTTCACAAAATTAGCTCACAATTTTCTGAAGAGGCAAATTTATCAGATAGAAACTTCTGAGGTCCTCATGCATATATGCCTTGATATGAAAATACTGTCATTTTGTCAAAGAGAGGGCTTTTTTTAACATTGTATACTTTTTATAAGACTGTATAGCCTTTTTATTGGAACTCTACTCACTGGCTGTTGTCTACAGTTGCATTATATTGTGTTGATGACTGCTGTAATTGGTCAATGACAGTCAAAGTTAATAATTTTAAGTAAAACATATTTTCATGTAACATTTTGGGGGTGCATTCTTAATGCAAACATTAACTTGATCCATTATAAAAATATTTGAGGGTTGCTTCTTGCTTGTACGATTTACAGCATAAGTTCTCTGAGAATCTCTTTCTTGTAATTGAATAATTGTTATTGTAACTAAAATATCTCTAACCTAATTGATATCAAAACAAAAATGTAATCGAATTGGCAATTTAATCAAATCGCCAATTTCATCAAAACGAACTCTTGTGAATCGGAATCGAATCAATTCGGAAAATCAGTGGCAATACCCAGCCCTAATGCCTACCATCATCATCCCTACCACGTCATCATCATCATCAATCCCTACCATCATCATCATCATCATCCCTACCATCATCATCTTCATCCCTACCATCATCATCATCCCTACCATCATCGTCATCCCTATCACCATCATCGTCATCCCTAGCATCATCATCATCCCTACCATCATCATCATCATCCCTACCATCATCATCGTCATCCCTATCACCATCATCGTCATCCCTAGCATCATCATCATCCTCATCCCTAGCATTATCATCATTTATCCCTACCATGTCACAATCATCATCATCATCCCTAACATTATCATCATCATCATCCCTACCATCATCATCCCTACCATCGGCATCATCCAAAGCAAAAGCAGGGAGACTGGTAGGGGGAAACAGAGAGGAAGGGCACAGGCAGTCAGCCGATGCCGAAGCTCGAACCCCCCGTTGCCAGGGGGCATGTGTAGACCCGAGTCTTGAGCTTAGACCGCTACACCAACTCACAGTTTCCCCAACTCTAAATGGGCACAAAATATATCCAAGACTAACAAATTCTGTGAGTTTTATAACCTCCCAATTTCCCACTTCATTTTAGAGCTAAGATAGCCTGGCAGTTATTTGCTTTATAGCCTTATGTACAAACCAGTGTCTGGCCCTCCTAGAAGCCAGGGAGTCCCAACCAACTGAAGTAAAAAAGACAATGCCATGTTTAAAAACTGGCAGTGGTAATAAAACTCAGAGATGCATGATAGATGGCATCTAGATGTGTCAACACCGAGGCTGATGCATATACAGCACATCACCATAATCAAGCATTGACATAAAAGTAATCACCAATATCATCTTTTGTATCGTGATCAACAACGCATCAAAACATCACACCATAACATCATCCTCCTCCTACTTCGTCCAACCTCTTCTACACCACGTGGTAGTACTGTGACCACTGACCTCTTTGACGTGAAGGAAGTCTTTAGCCTCAAAGGAGATGGCCATGCCCGGCACAGGGACGTCATCGGCATTGGTGGCGCAGTAGTGGACATTTGTGCGGACAGCAAACGCAACCGGTTTAGTCTGCCAATGAAAAGAGAGCAGAGCGATGGATGTTTTTGGATACACAAGACATTAACAATGTTAGGGAAATCCTGAAACACTGCATACAAACCAGTGTAGCTTTATCAACATTGATTCACTCCTGCACCCAAAAAAACCAAGGGTTTGACCTCATCAGGAAGCCATTCAGAGCGCTGTGGATTACGCGAGATGGCAGTGTTCTCTCCAGGAATTTAGATTTTATTTTTCTAGCATTTTCAGCCTAGACAGGAGTAGTCATATTGCAGGGATGTTTACTACACTATTGTGTGAGGTGTAAAAATAGCTGCAGTCAGAGATACTGCCTGGCAGGCAGGCTTTGAGTCACCTGTACACACTACCCTCTTTATGAATGAGCCTGCTGTTGTATGGTTTATATCACCAATTAAATTATTCCTTAACACTATTTACCAGAACCCCATGAGATCTGGTAGCAGTGAATTTGTTACAGACCAGGGTATCATTTGGAGTGCTGACCAGCTACACCTGCTATAGGCTACGCAGCCTCTGTGGCAATTACACTAGACAATCATAATAATATGAAGGATTATAGCATGGGTTTATGTTATTAAGTGTTTCGTTTGTGTGCTTCTGACTAACTATGAGCCAATTGCTCTCATAGTTAGTCAGTGGCTGAATTAATGGAATTTTTTATAATCTCAATTTGCCCCAAAATGCACCCTATTCCCTTTATAGTGCACTAGTTTTAATCAATGCCCACAGGGGTCTGTCATAAGGTAGTGCACAATATAGGAGTAGGGTGTTGTTTGGGTCAATACCGCTCCACGATAATGAATCCTAATACAGTGTTTACTATTTTTCTCCTGGGGCTCGATAGACTGTAAGCGCTTTACGACACAACCAGATCGATCCACTGCATGAGAATACGACTTGGTCAAACTCCACTAATCTTTTTCGACAGGCCTGGGGGGAGCAACTTGTTGTGCAAATCCTGCCCGCCCTACTAAGACATTATGCTTTCTGGGAAAAAGGGATACAAACAATCACTTCATGAATTGGTCACTGACAAGAAGAGAATGGAAGTAACAAATTGGTAACCTGATTGTGGCCTTAAAGTATTACCTTTTTAAAGATAAAACCATTTGTCCTATGACAAATTGTTATTGGACATTACAGTAATCTGTGCTGAGTTTGGCTGTGGCAGTTCTTGACATGGACGTGGCCTTTTCCGGATTACAATTTCTCTGCCTGTGAGAGCGTGACAAAGTGCCTCGTTTTGCGGGCGGCCGTTAGAAAGCCAAGCCAAATGTGATTCAAACCCACAGCGAACGCCCCGGGCCCTTTGCTGAGCGTTCACCTGAAGATGAGAAAGACGTGACTAGCTTCACCTATGACAACCTTAAAAATACATCACAATACATATAGAATAAACACTTGAAAATGGCCAGAAGGAAAATGACTGGGGCCTTTGTACATTGAAAAGTCCAATAAATAAATTTGTTAAAGAAAGACATTCCATTTACCATGAAAAGCACTAAGCCTAATAAGACATGACTAGCTTGCACCAACTTTTAACAGTCCTCCTCAGAGAGCTGTTGGTACTAAGAACACATATGGCTTTGCTCTGTTGGGGGTTTAGAATGGGGGTCTGTATAAGAACTGCTGACATAAAAACGTCTTCCTAAAAGACATGTCATTGAGCACTTTCTCAATAGATGAACTTGGAGGATGGAGGGTAACTGTTCCCAGTCACCTTCAGCCTTCAGAAAGCTAAGGGGAGTGTGTCATTAAGGAGCTCATTACACTGATTGTCCGAGAGAGTGGATCCAATCTTAAAGATGACCAGGAACCTGCTTAATAGTGCAGTCTTTTTCCAATATAGAGCACAGCTTTTGTCCTATAAAACCCTTTTTGCTCTGATCGACAGGATTGCACGCTATGCAATAGGGAACAGGACGAGGCCCAAGCATTCTACTGGAGGAAACATGTTGTACAAGTTCTTTTAGCTGTCAGGTGCAGCTTAACATGAGTATCAAACAGGAGCAAAATGACAAACTGTAAAGAAACAAGATAAATCCTCATCACTAGAATCCGATCGGACTTGCTTAGCGGGAGAATTCAGGCCATCGTAGAACAGGAGGCATCTGTGTGTGTGTGTCCACATAGTTACAGTGAATAAACAGTCTGAATAGTAGCTTGTAGACGTGGGTAGGTAATGTGGGCCTTTGCGTTCTAAAGGAAGCTGGGTTGCCTTCATCATGTTCCAATGCTTCATCCCCTCCGGCCTTTCAGTGATCAACTACATGGGCAGTTCCCGCATATCCAGCTGAATGTTCTTCTCCGGGTAACATAGACAGGAATTTCTTAGGCATGCATTATTGACTGAAGGAATGTCGGTGGGAGAGGGAGGGGGAGAGAGAGTAAAGAATTGGGAAGAGCCATGTTAGGGGTTCTGTGAGGCTCAGCTTGTGGTGTTGTGCTTGCAACGTCAGGGTTGTGGTAGTGGTTTTCGAACGGGTGAATCAAACAGTCCAGAAGTCTACTGTGTGTAACTCAATTACTGTGATTCACTTTGGGTACGAGCGTCTGCTAAATGACTTTCATATAAATGACAGATGGAGGAGAGGTCAGCCAGAGAGTGATGACTTGGAGAAGGTAGAAGGATGGAAAAGAGAGATGACAAGGGGAGCCCGATGTTTAACGGTGGAATCCTGGCTTGTGGCAATGTGGTCAGCAGCCAATTAACACTGCAGAAGCCTCTCTCTCCCTGTCTTTGTCTCGCTCTCTCAAAAGAACTCCATTGTATGCACATTTCATTTGTACCCTGAAGGGTACTCTGTATCCGTACTGACAGTGCTATTAGACGCCTGGGCTCTGCGTTGCTCTGCCTGCCAAAGAACTTGTAATCTGGCAGAGGGTATTGCGCTAGCAGGTCACTGTGGAAAAAAAATCACAATTCTCGCATTGTTCCACCTTGAGCAAATATTTCAGATTGTTCTGGAGAAAATTGCAAATACATAATGTGAGTAGAGGTTGGAAGTGTGAACCCATAAAAATGTGGTGTTTTATGCACCTCATAAGGTCGCTTTAACCTTCATTAATTCTGCATGTATTTTTTTCGTTCAGTTGGTTCTATAATTGAACACCATATGGGCATTTCCTCACTTCATATGCATAATGAAACAGATAATACTGACAATTCAGTGAAGTTCAGACATTTCAATATTTCACAATCATATCGTGTGTTGATCGGTTAACAGTGATTGATTGTTGGGGCTAAATTAATAAATGAGAGGTCCTTCCTGGGTTGAATTTAGGGCTTCTAAGATCTCTCTCTCTCTCATTGAGTCTCTCTCTGTCTGTCTCCTACACTGTTTTTACAGTGACTACAGTTCATCCACTGTGTGGTTTGTTGTCAGGCAAGTGTGTTTTTGCTCTGAACCACTGCCATAATAGGAGCCGCCTGTAAAGGAGCCGCCTGCAGAGGACACTGGAGATGTTTTGTCAGACAGAGCGCGTGACTCCAGGGCCCGTGAGAGGCTATGGTTGTGAGACACCAGTGGCCACAGGGGGAAACTGCCTCTCCAAGAACAGACACACACGGAGAAGCACACGCAGGGAAAAAACTGAAAGGAATAAATCAGATCGGCAGTGGAATTTAACATAGACCACTACTTTTGTCCAGGTATACACAGAGTAACCATAGAGCTCTAGTCAGATGTCGATCACTACATAGGGAATAGGGTGCCATTTGGGATGTTTCTGTGGCCGGTGCGACTGTAACGAGGTAATCAGGCCGGCAGCTAGCCGGATGTTACTTCGCTCACTAATTAAAAAGATAAGTTGCAAGCAGAAACCTGGCATGAATTACCCCAGGCATTTTACATGATAGAGGAGCCGAATAAATACCTGCTCAATGATCTGGCCTTTTGCCAGAGAGAGACTGCGAGCCATAGAGAGACAGAGAGAGAGGGGAAGATGGAGAGACAGAGAGGGAGAGAGAGAGAGAGAGAGAGAGAGAGAGAGAGAGAGAGAGAGAGAGAGAGAGAGAGAGAGGGGGGGGGGTGAGAGAGAGGGAAGCATGAGAAGAGAGAGGGTTTGGGTCAGGGGAAGTGCAGCCTCAGTGACTGTAATGGTTTAAAAGGCGGTAATTCACCAGTGCCTGCCTAGCGCACCGCTAATGTGTTATATACTGTAAACAGTTAGTGTACAGAAGGACCAAAGGTCTAGTGCATATCTGCCCTGCTTCTATGCTCAGTACTCAGCGTCTAAGGAGGTGTCCTAAATGTCATCCAATTTCCTATAAAGTGCACTTCAATTGACAAGAGAACATTGGATTCCATTGGAAAGCAATGGATGTGGACACTGAAGAAAACCAGGGCATATGATATGTATCATATTGGCATCCTGTTTAATTTTTAAAATAACATTCGCTGAGGTACACTGTGAAAGCCAAAAACCTTTAAAGGGCAAGTATTCAACAACCATGCCTCAGTCCCTAACAAATACATTCATGGGTTGTAGCTACTTTTAATTCAAAAAGGCACCCTGGGACATTAGCAAATTAGACTTTAGGGCATACAGTGGTAGAATAACAGTGCAATGTTATTTCTATGAATTTCTTACATTAAGATGTTGTAACAGTGTCAGCACTAAGCAGATTAACAAAATGCTGTTTTCATGTAACACTGCAAAATGTACTGTGTGAAGTACCTTGGCCTTCTCAAGCTGTGCCTGAGCCTGCCTCTCCGCCTCTCGTCGCACGGCCTCCTTATCCTCCTCCAGGGACACATCGGAGTCTGATGGACGGCTGGTGTAGGAGTCTGCTGAACCCTGCCAAGTAGAGGAACACACATTTACCATAGCTACATCACACATTAACACTTCAGACCTTAATACCACAACAGACTGAAGACAGGTTCAGAAATAACAGCCGGCATAAGCAGAGACAGATGACACAACACCAGTAAGGAATTCACTGTTGTGTTATAGAACAGTTTGATAAAGATGGAGCATTCAGATTTCAAATAGCACATTACATTGTGTGCACAAATATTAGGCAAGTCAGTATTTTGACCATATCGTCATTATTATGCTTATGTTCCAACTCCAAGCTGAATAAACTGGAATTCATATTGGATTTAAGCATATTAGGTCATGTGTATTTGTTAGGGTGTGGCCTAAGGAGATCAACACTCTATATCAAGGTGAGCATAATTATTAAGCTTCTGTTCCTCAGGCAAGATGGGCCAAAAAAGAGATTTAACTGACTTAACTTGCTAATATATTGGGGTGTGATCACAGAACCATCAAACGTTTTGTTACAAATATTCAACAGGGTCGCAAGAAACGTGTTGAGAAAAAAAAAAGCAAATTAACTGCCAAAAATTTGAGAAGACTCAAACGTGAAACTACCAGGAACCCATATGCCTCCAGTGCTGTCATATTCCAGAACTGCAACCTACCAGTGCCCAGAAGTACAAGGTGTTCAGTGCTCAGAGACATGGCCAAGGTAAAGGACCGTTTATTTATGGAATGGACAGCCAGAGGAAAATAGGGGAGGGTCATGTCTTTTTATTATTTGTTGAGGAGAGGGTCACCCAATGTTATTTACTCTGGGGGGGTCACCAAAGATTTATATAAATGAAAACAGCAAAAATTCTAAGTGGCTTGTTTGGTGCATATTTTTCCATGTAGCTCTCCATCTCGGCCCCACATCGCTAGCGTGATGGGTCTGACCCAGGCGCATCACCAGACTTTAAAAACTCCCGGGGCTGAGAAAGATGACCCAGGGCTGAGGGGATTGGGTGTGTGTAATTACATTACCTATAATTATGTGGGCTAGTAATTACAATATTTGTTCAAACAGCGCAAAACCGAGGTTGAATCCCCAGATCAGACCTTATTTTCAAGGACTCAGCTACAAAATATCCCTGCTTATGGTTAGGGACCATCAATAAATGACATGCCTCAAGTTAGCTTTTCATCAAGTAGCTTAGAAACCTCAAATCTCTTTCAAATTGGTAAGACAGCACAGCCACATGTTGCACATCCATTGATATTCAGAGAGAATGTTTTCTTTTATAAACATTTTAAACTTGGAAAATTCAATAGCTTTTTGTGGAATCACTTTTAAATTGTCAAATGGTTGCCCACAGCATAATATTGCCCCCAGCATAATATTACTACTATTATGAAAACTTCTCAAAGTTTTTATTGCTAGACCAGTGGATTATTTTTCTTAAGGCTTTCCTAATTGTGCATTAAAAACAAATATATAGATTTAACTTCATTGAAATATATCTATAATGTATTCAAAATATAAAAAAACTGTTCAATTTACCTCTACATCATTTTGTGGGATTATCTACAAAAGATGTTATTATTCAAAGGACTATGTTAGTTGTACATTTAAGTGCCAGTCATGGAAGGTGTTGGGGGATAAATGTGTTTAAATGTGGGCATTATATGAAATAAATTGTGATGTAAATTATTTACGGCCCCTAACCATAAGCAGCCAATTGTGTGCTTCATCTGATACACCGGGCTATAGTGTGGCTGAGTCTGGGAAAAAAGGACAGATCTTTTTCTCTTGCTTGTCCTCTAGACTAGGGCTGGGAGGTATACCGGAAAAAACTATATACCGGTATTCATGTATGTAGCGGTATGCTATATTCATTACCGGTATTTTTTTCATGTCATTCCGCCAGCTGCAACAACTGAGAATAATCTTATTTTGGAATAAACTGCGCCCCTAAAATCTTAATGCCCACTGCGGGACACACACAAACACACGTGAGAAACAAACACCGTTAGATAAACGGTGTAAAAAAACAATTGAGGGTGCAGGTAGAATTATCCGTGCAGCAGCAAGCAAAAAATGTGTTGTTAAAAAGGGTGCAACGTCGATAGTGTGGACATGGTTTGGTTTAAGATGCCGTTTACACGTACACGGACGGTTATTTTGAAAAACTGAGATATTTCCCTTCGTTTGTGCCCTTCGTTTACACGCAAACAAAGAATTCGCCCTTGAAAACGATTCTTTCTAAAAACTCCGGCTAAAGTGGAGATTTTTGAAAACTCAGTTGGCATGTAAACGAAGGAAAACGGAGGTTTAGGCAGCCGACATCACAGTATGCGCCAGAACATGCACCTGCGCCAAAAGTGCGACCTATGTTTACATTTTCATCTGGCTACTTTTGGGAATCTGATTGGCTAACGTGGGCTTCAGCCTTACGTTATACTGCCACCTACACCGTTGGCATGCTCTTGACGGCATATACACGCTTGGTTCTATTAGCACATGCACTAAGCCACTCGACCAATGTTATAACAAGGGAAAAAAGCTTATGGGGGTTGTTTGGCTCGAGTTCAAATGCTATTTTTCCGTGCCCAGAACCTGTGAAACCAATCTGATTGTCAGAACTATACCAGTAGTTAATCTAGTTAAATGACAGTGGGACTTTTTTGTAATTCATAAACCTAAGCAAGTACTGTGGTGGTGCCATGACATGCCACGGTTCAGTACTAAAGCCATAGACAGCGGATAGGGTTGTTTTGTGCGGTTGCAAAGTTATTTATTAGTATTCCTGCATTTAATAAAGATTTAAACAATAGCACTACTTTTACTTACTCAGTCTTGATTATTGGTGTTCCAACAAAAATCATAATGAACGAACAAATTAATTTCTTTCAACCCTTTACTTAAAAAATGAAATACCTTTAAATACCGGGATACCGTCAAACATTTGAAAAATATTGGGGTATTACATTTAAGCCATACCTCCCAGCCCTACTCTAGACGAATCTATGTTCTATGATTTTAGAAACAAAATTCGAAACTGCCTACTAGTTTCAACTTTAACAACACAGTGCCTGTTAAGATTCATTGAAGGATATGTATGATCTCTCCTGCTAGCACGCAATTGAAGCAGTGCATGCAGAACTCTACATTCACAAAGCACTGTTGTTTCATCTTGCAAATGTTGTTTGCTTCGCTGTGTTTTTCAGCTTGCAAAACACTAGGGGCTGAAAAACAACACCTGTGGCTACAGCCCTGAAAGCCCGGGTCTGGTGACGCCCCTGGTCTGACCCAACAAAAATAATTAAAACAAATTATTATGAGGAGTGCAGAGACTGTTGGAGGAGTTGCTGGTAACCTATGAAGACAAGCCATGGGGTGTGTTGGATATGGATTTTGCCTTTGAATTGTTTGCATCATTTTTCGAGAGACAAACAATCGAAAAAGAATGGTTCCGGGACTGCGTACTGAATCCCGAATATGGGATACCAGTTTTAATATAGACAAACAGGCAAACAGTGGATTATATTGGACAATGGGCAAGTGTGCATTTAGTTTCCACACTTATTGTGTTTACACAACAATGTTGTGAGTAAATCTACTAAAAAGGCCATCATCTTGGTGGAGTGTGATGTGTATGATGAGAAAGCAGAGGTTAAGTCATGATGGCATGATTGTAAAAACCAGTGGCTATCTGTACATCTTTGCCAAGCGCAAACCAGTACAGCAGGCATCAATAAACTGTTGGGGAGGGTCATGTCTCTTTTCCCAATCATTTTGGAGGGTCATAGAAAAATGTATTGCTGGTGAAGGGAGGGTCAAGTCTATTTTGACTAAAGATTCCAATAATCCTCTGGTAGCCCCTTAAATAAAAAAGCAAACAGTCCCTAAGGAAGGCTGAAACCTGACCACCACTGAATAAGAAACACAAGTTCAAATGTTAAGACTGGGCCAAGAAATATCTGAAGACAGAGGGCTTGTGGTCCCTTCATAAATGGTTGATTTATGGTGAAGGACAACAGTACACTTCTGAACAGTGTCTGGGAGGCTGTAGTTGCTGCACAAAAAGCTATATTAGTCACTGATTTGTTTTAAAATGTTATAAATGTTTATTTGTACATTTTTTGTTATTTGATTATTATTCAAATTATTATTTAGTTATTTGATTATTATTATGAAGTAACAAGTAAGATGGGAAACTTGGGCACATTAATAGATGCCCAACAATATTGCACACAGATATTCTCCAAAGTAAGCGAAAACCTCATTTTTACTTTCTTAAATATTCAGGTTTGAGGTTTATTTATACTTTGGAATGACCAGGAGTAAGCACTGTAGTTGTTCAATCATAACATTGATCCTCAAGAATACAACTTGCCTAACAATTGTATACAGCTAGTAGAGGCAGCTCTGCACCAAACATAGAAAATATACAGTGCCTTGCGAAAGTATTCAGCCCCCTTGAACATATCAACCTTTTGCCACATTTCAGGCTTCAAACATAAAGATAAACTGTAATTTTTTGTGAAGAAGCAACAACAAGTGGGACACAATCATGAAGTGGAACAAAATTTATTGGATATTTCTAACTTTTTTAACAAACAAAAAACTGACAAATTGGGCGAGCAAAATTATTCAGCCGCTTTACTTTCAGTGCAGCAAACTCTCTCCAGAAATTCAGTGAGGATCTCTGAATGATCCAATGTTGACATAAATGACTAATGATGATAAATAGAATCCACCTGTGTGTAATCAAGTCTCCGTATAAATGCACCTGCTCTGTGATAGACTCAGAGGTCTGTTTAAAGCACAGAGAGCATCATGAAGAACAAGGAACACACCAGGCAGGTCCGAGATACTGTTGTGGAGAAGTTTAAAGCTGGATTTGGATACAGAAAGATTTCCCAAGCTTTAAACATCCCAAGGAGCACTGTGGAAGCGATAATATTGAAATGGAAGGAGTATCAGACCAGTGAAAATCTACCAAGACCCGGCCGTCCTGCTAAATTTTCAGCTCATACAAGGAGAAGACTGATCAGAGATGCAGCCAAGAGGCCCTTGATCACTCTGGATGAACTGCAGAGATCTACAGCTGAGGTGGGCGAGTCTGTCCATAGGACAACAATCAGTCGTATACTGCACAAATCTGGCCTTTATGGAAGAGTGGCAAGAAGAAAGCCATTTCTGAAAGATATCCATAAAAAGTGTTGTTTAAAGTTTGCCACAAGCCACCTGGGAGACACACCAAACATGTGGAA
>JACXGM010031764.1:0-12855 GCA_016801145.1 Umbra pygmaea
GCCGGTGCACCTGTCTTACAGACAATTCAACGTACCTGTGTGTTTACGGTGGAAAGGAAAGAGTATTAAAACCACTGGGTTAGTCGATTCAGGGGCAGCAGGGAATTTTATGGATTGTTCGTTGGCACAGGATTTGGGTATTGCTCTAACACTGCTGTCTTCTCCTTTAAGGATTAACGCCTTGGACGGCCAGCCCCTGGGTTCGCGGGTGATTACGCATCAAACCGAACCAGTATCGCTACAAGTTGGACTATTTCACCGGGAAGAAATCATTTTTTTCATATTTTCTTCTGCCCATGA
Source organism: Umbra pygmaea (assembly GCA_016801145.1). NCBI lineage: Eukaryota > Metazoa > Chordata > Actinopteri > Esociformes > Umbridae > Umbra > Umbra pygmaea. The sequence continues at coordinate 301 of JACXGM010031764.1, forward strand.
ACCACTAGTGCTGGGATACCCCTGGTTGAGTTTACACGATCCCGTTATCTCTTTCCTGGAGTCAGGACTGTCTATGCACCTGTTTGAAGATGCCTTGCAGGGCAACCTCTGTGGAGGAATGTGTAGTTACCACCCCGACATTTGTCCCATCTTGTTACAACCAATACGCACTGGTGTTTTCCAAGGAAAAGGCTAAGGTTCTCCCACCACATCGCAAATGGGATTGTGCTATAGACCTGGTACCTGATGCCTGTTTTCCTCAGGGAAGAGTATACCCTCTGTCAGTACCTAAAAAGGAAGCTCTGAATGTGTACATAGAGGAGTCCCTTCGACAAGGCTTTATCCAACCATCTACATCTCCTGTGGCATGCAGTTTATTTTTCATCGGAAAGAAGGATGGAGGGCTGAGGCCCTGTATTGATTATCGACCACTGAATGACGTCACCATCAAACATAGACATCCCCTACCGTTAATACCTGCAGCAATGGAACAGGTCAGGCAGGCCACCATTTATACAAAACTGGATTTGAGGAGTGCCTATAATCTTGTGAGGATAAAAAAGGGGGACGAGTGGAAAACCACGTTTATCACCCACAAGGGGCATTACGAGTATAAGGTGATGCCATATGGACTCACCAACGCACCAGCCGTCTTTCAGGCATTCATGAATGACATCTTTCGAGACATGTTGGACTTATTCGTTGTTATTTACATAGATGACATCCTGATCTACTCGGAGAACCAGGCAGATCATGTCCTACACGTAAAAAGGGTGCTACAACGTATCCAAGACCATAACCTCTTTGTCAAGGCAGAAAAAAGCAAATTTCATGTCACCACTATTTCCTTTCTGGGATTCGTGCTCACTCCGGGAGGGGTACATATGGATGAAGCTAAGGTAAAGGCAGTGTGTGACTGGCCTCAACCCAAGACCCTGAAGGATGTGCAACGCTTTATTGGATTCGCTAATTACTATAGGAAATTCATCCGTAATTTCAGTACGATAGCAGCACCGCTGCACGCCATGACAGGACAGAAGAAATCGAGACTAGTCTGGACGGAAACCGCATTGGAGGCTTTTCACACCCTGAAACAACGCTTCACATCCGCCCCGGTTCTCCGTCAGCCCGATCCCTCCTTACCATTCATTGTGGAAGTTGATGCCTCTGAGGTAGGTGTGGGGGCGGTCTTGTCACAACGCAAGGACAGGTCATCTCCTACTCCCATGCGCCTTTTACTCCCGTAAGCTGTCTCCCGCGGAAAGGAATTACGCAGTGGGAAATCGGGAATTGCTGGCTATTAAGTTAGCGCTTGAAGAGTGGAGACACTGGTTGGAGGGGGCGCAACATCCATTCTTAGTTTGTGTCCTATCTTCCAGGGAAAAAGAACGTCAAGGCGGATGCCCTTTCACGGCAATTCGAACCCCCTCAGTGTTCCTCGTCCCCAGAGACCATTCTACCTCCAACATGCCTGGTAAGACCCATACAGTGGGAAATTGACGATCTAATACACAATGCTCTGATTACAGACCCGCCTCCTCCGGACACACCACCCGGTAAGAAGTTTGTGCCAGCCCGCTTGCGCCCTCAGCTAATGCAGTGGTGCCATACCGCCCTGGGAACGGGTCACCCTGGCATCACAAAGACAATGGCCCTGCTTGGTGGGAAGTATTGGTGGTCCTCCTTGAGAGAGGATGTCGCAGATTACGTGATGTCTTGCCCTGTGTGCGCACAGTCAAAAACGCCACGACAATGGCCCTCAGGTGAGCTCGTTCCATTACCCATCCCACACAGACCATGGTCGCATGTAGCAATGGATATTATTACGGACCTCCATACTTCTGCTGGGTTCACAACCATTTTAGTAATAATAGATAGGTTTTCAAAAATGTGTCTACTGATTCCCCTCGCTCAGCTTCCTACAGCACTAGAAACGGCTGAATGTGTGTTCAAATAAGTTTTTAAACTTTATGGGCTACCTGAGGACATAGTATCGGACCGAGGCCCACAATTCACTTCTCACGTATGGAAAGCCTTCTTCAACAGACTGGGTGTTAATATCAGCCTTTCTTCAGGGCATCACCCGCAATCTAACGGTCAGGCTGAAAGACTTAATCAAGAAATAGGGAAGTACTTACGACAACAATGTAATACTCGAATACTTGAATACAAACAGATGGATCTGAGAAAAGGAAGTGTATCACATTACACATATAATCCCTTTAGTTTACAAAGTTTATTGTAGTTTCGTGTGCTCTTAGATTTTACTGTCGTTGAAAACATTTGGCCAGATATCTTGTTTTAAAAATGAATTACTACAAACAGGCTATTAAAGACAGTACTGGATATGACTGGATGGCAAATGCTAGACTCCTTGTACTTTCTGTGGATAGTTTTATAATAGAAAATGCTCTAACAGTCACTCTGATAGTTACCCTGGTTGCTGCTACAGCTATTGTTGTTTGGGAATAAAGATCTGAAAACGGACTTGCTCCTTGAAGGCCGTAATGATTTCAAGGTGAGTAACAATTAAACATGTGCAAGTATAGCTAGCAAGTATACTGTTTACGCAGTATTGTAAAAAAACGAGTTGCAAAGTTTAGCTGTACAGCCATCTAACTAGGTGATGTTTTCTCAGATTACTTCCAATATCATTGATGTATGGACACTTTCCCATCTGCTTGTCATAGCTAGCTTATGTTCCTGTTTGTACCTATATTTTGTGGTTTTATGTTTTTGTCTCGCAACAACCAAAGTATTTGTCAGAGTCAAACTAGGCTATAAATAACCTGACTGACGGAGCTGTATCTGCCGAAAGACATGGCTCATTACTTTCACTTTTCATCTACAAATAGTTATATTTTCAGATCTTGTGCTCTATTATTTCTCTGGCATGTTTACCAAATCTATTTATTTATGATCAGCCTTGTTATGAAAAGAGTTGCTGTTTTTAGTTACTGTGTGTTTGTGTGTGATGTGTTTAAAAGGGACACTTGTAACTGTAAGACAATAAATTATTCTGTAGCCACATTCTAGACTTCTATTGGGGTTTAAAGGTTTAAAATGATCCTTCAGTTGTTTATCTGTGGACACTATATTACGCACATCATGGAAATACCTTTTTCTCACTGCTTTTTCCATCAATACTGCCTTAATTCATGGCGGCATAGATTATGCTTCTTGTTTTTAAGAGTAGTAGGGCTGCTAGTCCAGAATTTAATAATTTGCCCGAGCGTAGCAGGTTCCATTGTATGTGTTTTATTTCTCTCCAGTTTGATATTATGATTGAGTTCGAACCAATCAATCAATCTTCATTAGTTATCCAGCTGCATGCTCTTCCCAATTAGTCATGTATTTAAGTTCAGTCTGAGTGTTTTGTAGCTGTTGTTCATTGTAAGTGTTACTGTGTGTTGTTAGGTGTAGTATTTGTTGTTCTGAAATCTTTCACTCTCCAAAGTGATTATTGTTTTGAGTGGTCTCTTAATATTTTCTGGTCCAATCATATCTTATATTACAGTTTTTCCCAATTGCTAACACACAAAATGCAAAATTGTGTCAAAGCTCAACACACAAGAATTCTTTACACAACACTTAGAGATTAACATCTAACTGCCATGTCAAAACTGCCATTCTGAAATCAAAAATAACACTCTGACTTCAAAAGGCCCTCTTCAGATTGACAGGGAACACACACGCATATGAACAATTAACAGTCAAACAGACACAACACACTGGTGAACTTTACTCAAGACACATCTGTCATTTGTAGTTTTTAACCGTTTTTATTCCCGCAACCAAGCCTCAGTGATACATTGTATACAGGTAGCACAAAAACTTCCATTACAAGTCAGAGATTACGCCATCGATTGAAGTCGGGCCACATCACCTTGTCCACATCACAGGCAATGTTCTCCCTCGCCAGGCAACGGGGAAAATATCGCCGGGTGTGGCATATCCACCCGTGCATTGACCCCACCTCAATGTCTCTGCATGCCTCCATTGCTCGCAGGAGCGGCATGCATGCATGTGGTAGGTGGTCAAAGATCTTCCACTGCCGAAAATTATTCCTTGATCGGGTTGAGGAATGGGGAATAAGGTTCAGCACCGTGAAATTGTTGTGGTTGGCAAACCAGTCCCAGACCAGCCCGGTGGAAACTGACATTATCCCAGATGACAACGAACATGGGCTGCCATGGTCCGTCCTATGTGACTGCGGCATGTAGTGCATGAAGAAAGGTCAGTATATGTGCAGTGTTGTATAGGGACCCACGGTGGCATGGTGATGGAGGACCCCCTGACCACTAATGGCGGCACACATGGTGATGTTGGCCCCGCACTGCCCGGCGACGTTCTCGACGGCCCTTTGGCCGATGATGTTTCAGTCCCGATGTCTGGTTTTTACCAGTTTCTTCCTCTATCTCCGATCCCTCTTCCCCCGTCTCTTCCTCGTTCTCCTCTCCCTCTTCCCGTCTCTTCCTCGTCTTCTCCTTCCCCTTGGTCCTTCAGCCTCCATATTCACGATTGTCTTACGACAGGTGCTCATACCGGAATTATATGTAAAGTGACTGATTGGTTTTCAGTTATAGGTTAATTGTTTTACTGTGTGTGCGGGAGTGTTGCTAATGTTGTGTGTGTTTGACTATTGAATGGATTTGCTGCCAATGTGTGTAACCGTGCACAATGTGTGTAGTGTTTTGCACCGTGTGTTACAGAATATTTTACGGTGCCATGCCGACATTGTGTTTACTCATTTGGTGCCTGAGTGTACCAAATGCATGCAAACGTTACGGTTTCGACGCTTTGGTCTGAGCATTCACTTTTAGTGCTTTAGCAATCGGGAAAAACTGTATTAAACAGCACCGTCTTTGGGATTTCTGCCTACAGGGTTATCAGACTTGGCGGTTTCCTGCCCAATTGGGTGGTTTTTGCTATCTGTTTTTTGGGCAAAAAAGGGTTTGGGCGGGTGGATAAAAATTGGGCTAGTTTAGGATCTGTGGGTTAGGTTTTTGTAGCCAAAACACCGGCACATCAGATCCTTCTTCTTGCAGCCCTCTGTTCAGTCTCACTCAATCACTCACACACACACCCACTACAGCTCTGGCTGACGTCCCCCCTAAACTCACAAGTGACACTGCCAATACCTTCATGTCACACACGCCGGCGCCGCCGCACCTAAAACACACTAATGTTGCCTCCACAGGTTTTTCAAACCAACCTGGCCATTGACACATTTTGGCTTGATGTGGAATCATTTAAACATGCTGGAGAAAACAACTGTTTCCAGGATTTTACTTTTGGTGCTATAAAATTGCTCACCCTCCCCATATCCAACGCTCCAGTTGAAAGAGCATTTTCTCAAGTCACACTGCTGAAAGATGACATACGAAACAGGATGGGCTTACCCTTTCTTTCAGGGTTGATGCACATGAGCACAGGTCTTGCCATAATGGCTTGACATCAGCTACGTTCCGTCTGCCCCGACAGTTGTTGAAGAAATTTGAATCTAGTATATACTCGAGCTTTTGTGTTAATCAAATTATTCTTAATAACAATTGTTCAAAGCGATCTTTATGAATACTCACCCTCCTAACTGTCGGACAGGAAGTAACCTAGCTCAGGCAGTTCAAACTGTGAGTTTTTGTGAATAACATGTTATTTAGAATAATTTTATCAACACACCATTGTTCATGTTATTGTGTTCATCAAATTATTGTAAACAACAATTACGCAAAGCGATTCATCAAAACTCCAGGCCCAACTGCCTGTCCCAGAAAATATAGGCTATACCTTTATGGTATTAGACCTAATTGTTGTAAATCACAGGTGTCAAACTCAAGTTTGCTATTATATTTGGCATATGAAAATATTTTGTTTTTTGTGTAGAGATGACCTGCCATGCATGAACGTTCTGCTTCTGCAAAGAGCACACTGACACCCCTGTTCTAAATAATATGTTCAATGCTACTTTTATGAATCACTGATCTCTCTCTCTCTCTCTCTCTCTCTCTCTCTCTCTCTCTCTCTCTCTCTCTCTCTCTCTCTCTCTCTCTCTCTCTCTCTCTCTCTGGCTCGAACCCATGACAATCATGACATAGACTGTCCTGCAATGCAGCAACTTAGCCCACTATGCCACGCGGACCCCTGCAAACGGATGTCTGAGATGGCAGATTGTGAAAAGCACCTCAAGCGCATCCGTTTGCAGTTTCTCGAAAATGCAGGCCTCTAGTAAACAGTTATTCTCTAATAAACAGTTATTCACACTGCTGAACTAGCATTGTAAAAAAAATGTTGCATCTTTGTCGGCAGGTTGTTTTTGGGACCACACACAATAAGTGCCTAAACTGTTTAACTCATTTGGCAAGAAAATTGGTCATTTAATAAATTTTATTTTACTTTTGGTGTCGTCTTTTGCTTTTTTGTATTGATAACTGTGAGTGTATTATTGGACTGGGCCCCAAGAAAATGGTCAAGACGTTTTTAGCAAAATATTTAGATATGAGGGTGTTGAAACTTTTATTAAAGATCAAAGTTGGGTCAAGTGGATTTTTGTTTAAATTGGGAAGAGTACTGCTTTTTTATTGATACCTAGAGCTTGAGCAGCCCCTTCCAGCAATAAAAAATCAACAGTCACTAACAGGCTAATAATGTTGCTATATGGGTAAGTAAAATTCCAATCATAACTCCAATCATAAGGTATTGTGATAAAGCACTGAACAAATTTACACTACTATGACAATATAGGACCCTAGACTTACCTTCACACTCAACTGTCTTGTTCCATTGTCCATTCTTACAAGTTCCTTTTCCGCCAGAGCCTTTGACTGTGTATGGGCTGTTGCATTTATAGAGTACTTCTTGGCCATTTTCATATCGGTCTTCCATATTGACTTGATTTACAATCTGCATTTTCTTTGGTGCACCTTTCAGCTTACCACAGTATTCTGCAGGTGAAGCACAGCATATCACATTAGAATAATGTACTACAAACATACCTGTAAGTGAGCAGGTTAAATCAATTAGGATGAAAAAAGTGAACTTGCCAATACTTGTAATATGCACTTATATCCGTGAATGATAATACAATATGTAATGTCTGAAAATTACACTTCAATCAATGTACATATATTCATAAGTAAGTATTCATGAGTGATTTAGCAAACACTATTATCCAGAGACACTAACCGGAGTACATCCATACATTTTCAAAATGTCCTTCAATGAGAATAAAACCCACAAACCTGCCTTTGCAATCAATATGCTCAAGTAACTGAGATGAGCAACACTGGATCCCAATGCAGTATAGCAAAAGAAATTAAACCACATTTGCAGTCTCATAGTAAACACATTGTAAACTTGCTAAGAAAAGAATAATGAGCAGATGTCAGAGGTTAGAAATCAAGTTACTCAACAACAACTTTGCTTAATTGACAGCGCTGTATGGGACGATGACATGAAATATACGTCAGTGGTTGAATTTACAGCTGCCTGATCTGCACACAAGAATTTGCTGTAGAGCTACGTGGCGAGGTAGATAATTAGACTTATCTATCCCAAATTCCAGGCAACGCTATGCCAATTTGAGCTACCTTGTTCTGGAGGTCCGGGGAAAGTCTGGGAAACCATAGTCAGGCTCGATCCACTGACTATCATGACATAGATTCTCCTGCAATGCAGTGACTTAGCCCCCTACACCACGGAGACCCCTTTAACACGCACATTTTGAGAGCCTTAATTAATAAATACAGCAGGTGAAATAAGTATTGAACACGTCACTATTTTGTTCAGTATCAAGTGATTGACATGTAATTTTCATCAGATGTTGGTAACAACCCAAGTAATCCATACATACAAAGAAACCAAAATAAACAAGTTCAGGAATTAAGTTGTGTGATAAATTGAAATGCTACAGGGAAAAATAATTTAACACACTTACTGATATTCATTCAATACTTTGTACAAAAGCCTTTGTTGGTAATGACAACTTCAAGACACCTCCTGTATGGAGAAACTATTTGCATGCATTGCTCTGGTGTGATTTTGGCCCATTCTTCCACCCAAACAGTCTTCAAATATTGAAGGTTCTGTGGGCCTCTTCTATGAATCTTGATCTTCAGTTCTTTCCATGTATTTTCAATGGGATTTATGTCAGGTGATTGGCTGGACCATTCTAGCAGGTTTATATTTTTTCATTTAAATTAATAGAGAGTTTCTTTGACTGTGATTGGGATCATTGTCTTGCTGAAATGGCCACCCTCGTTTCATCTTCATCATCCTAGTAGATGGCAGCAGATTTTTGTCAAGAATGTCTCCGTTATTTTGCCCATTCATCAGTCCTTCAATTATGTACAGTTTGCCAGTACCATTTGCTGAAAGGTAGGCCCACACCATGATGTTCCCACCTCCAAACATTCAGAAGCTTGCGCATATAACCAATTTCATCATTAGGTTTTGCAACAATTAGGTTGCGAAGGTCTTGAGACAGCTCTTTGCTTTTACCCATCATGAGATGTGTCTTGTGTGAGACCTTGGCAATGAGACCTTTTTGTAGGCTATCAGTTGGGACTGAACCAGCTGATATTAATTTGCACTGACAGGGGTCTGGATTGCTTTTAATTACTGGTGGTTTTCAGCTGTTGTCTTGGCTTTCCATGCCCTTTTTACCACCCTTTCGTCAAATGTTCAATACTTTTTCCCTGTGTCATGTGAAACTTAATTTCTGAACTTGTTTATTTTGGTTTCTTTGTATGTATGGATTACTTGGGTTGTTACCAACATCTGGTGAACATTACATGTCAATAGCACCTTTGGAAATATATATATATATCTACTAAGAAAAATGTTGACGTGTTCAATTCTTGTTTCACCTGCTGTATCTATGAGTGGAAAAAGGATGTGAACCACTAGGATAAGCAGTTAATTTGAAAGTGAAATTAGAATCAGAATTCTCAATTAATGCGATAACTATCAGGTGTGTTTTGGCACCCTGTTTTATTTAAAGATCAAGTCTGATCTTCACAACATGTTGGTGAATGTGTACCATGGCATGAACAAGGGGATTTCTGAGGATCTCACAAAAATAGTTCTTGATGCTCTTCAGGCGTGAAACGGTTACAAAACCCTCTCTAAAGAGTTTGGACTCAATTCATAGTCAGACAAATTGTGCACAAATTAAGTACATTGAAAACAATTGTTACCCTCCCCAGGAGTGGTCAACCAACGAAGATCATTTCAAGAGCAACATGTGTAGTAGTTTGCGAGGTCACAAAGAAACCCAGGGTAACTAAACTAAATCTATCTAAACTAAATGCCTCTCTCACATTGGCTAATTTCAACGTTCATGAGTCATCAGAAGAACACTAAACAACAATGGTGTGCATGGCAGGGTTGCAAGGAGAAAGCCACTCCTCTCCGAAACAAACATTGCTGCTTGTCTGTAGTATGCTCAAGATCATGTCAACAAGCCAGAAGGCCATTGGAAATACACTGCATTCTAAATTATTATGCAAATCTTATATATTTTATGTGTTATAAATATTTGGTTTTCAATCAAACTAATGGATGGTATTGTGTCTCCAGCCTCTTTGGATGCCTGAAATCAATCTCAGACATCTGGGAAAATAAGTTTGCCAAGTGAGCCCAATTAAACAAGATTTTCCAGATGCTTGCAGTTATGCATGAACCTACTAGTTGGCCACCCCTAACCAATGCTCACAAGCAGAAATGGTTTCAGTGGGCCCAGAAATACATGAAGACTAATTTTCGCACAGTCTTGTCTAATAATGAGTGCTGTGCAACCCTGCATGGTCCAGATGGATGGAGTAGTGAATTGATGGTGGATGGCCACCATGTCCAAACCCAGATAGCAAACATACTCTGCCCCGGATCCACCCCGGAGATATCATAGACCGCAAAACGGGTCTGGATCGGAGTCCACTTGCACAGCGGCCCGGATCCGGGACGGACAAGGATCGCGGATCCAGAGGAAGCAGCTGCTTGGCCAACTTGGCCCAGATGTGGGCCGTATCTGGGACAACATTTCTTGCTGTCTAGGAGCTCATCCGCCCCGGATCCGGTTAACTTAATTTTTATTATTAATTAAAATTGTGATTAAGTTACTGCTTCAAAACAAACCCAATTTATGCTTCTGCATTAATGTTTCACAGTAAAAGGATCCGCAATCCTTTTCCATCCCGGATTCGGCCCGCTGTGCAAGTGAATCCGATTCAGACCCAAATTGCGGTCTATGATAGGGATCTGGCCCGGAGTCTACTGCTATCTGGGAATAAAGCTGCGACGTCAGCAAAGAGGTGGTGGAGTCATGTTTTGGGCCGGAATCATGGGGAGAGAGCTGGTAGTCCACTTTAGGGTCCCTGAAGGTGTGAAAATGACCTCTGCAAATTATATAGAGTTTCTGACTGACCACTTTCTTCCACTGTACATTAAAAAGAACCCTGCCTTTAGAAAGCAAAATCATCTTCATGCATGACAATGCACCATCTCATGCTGCAAAGAATACCTCTGTGTCATTTGTCTGCTATGAGCATAAAAGGAGAGAAACCCATGGTGTGGCCCCCATCCTCCCCTGACCTCAACCCTATTGAGAACCTTTGGAGCATCCTCAAGTAAAATATCTATGAGGGTGGGAGGCAGCTTGCATCAAAACAGCAGCTCTGGGAGGCTATTCTGACATCCTGCAAATAAATTCAACCAGAATTTGAAAGGCACTTTGTGCCGCCGGGGTGTCATCTAATAGGAGATAAAGGATACACTTTACGCTTGTGGCTGCTCACCCCTTTCCATATGCCACTGACAGAAGCCCAAATGGACTACAACAGGTAGCCTATTTTGTTAGCTTTTTTTACATAATTGTTTAATAGTTTATTAATAGAACACTGTATCCTAATATAGGCGATATATAATATATCCCTTCAGAGGGCACATCGTATCACACAAAGTGTGGTGGAGAGGGATTGGCCAGTGGAAGCGCAGATTCCACATTCTCCACTCAGAAATTTGACTAATTCAGCAAGCATTAATGTTTCTTATTCCCTCCAGTTCGGTTTTCTTTTGGAATCCATGGTGGCTATGATTACATCGTTAACTCTAGTCTATATATAGGCAGGTCAGTTTACAGCACACTGGTTTGAAATACGTAATTTAGAAATAGTGGAAAACGTAATTTACAATGTGTATATCATAATGGATTCTCTTGAAAATTCTTTATTGTCAGATGTGTGTTGAATATCAACTCCTCTTAGGAATGTCAACATTGAATGTGATTTTATCTGAGAATATTCTTAAACTATCTATTCAGTGATTGGTTCTGTAGTGGAAGTTTATAATGTTTACATTGCCGCAGACGTAGGCTATCTCTTCAACAAGCCAAAACCTAAATTATTGCCGCAAATGAAACTGAAATTAAGTCGCAGAGGCTCAAAACACAACACAACCATCTTAATTAAAAGTAATGAGACTAAATCATCTTTCCAGTGCTATAGCCGCTCTTTCTTCTGTTGCAGTCTTTGATATTGGCTGACGATAGATGAATAAAATGCAGCTCAGCGTGTTGCTTTCGTTGGCGTGAACTCCGTTAAATTTGCATATAGCATGGGACAATATAGCAGATTTATTTTCGTTTTCCGAAAAGGTGTAAGATAGGACAAACTGCATATCTTACAAACAAAAACCTTTTACATGCAAAGACTTCAGCACTGGACAGCACCATGTGCTCAGCATTAACAACAATACAGTATGCATAATCAGAACTGTGATGATTTGTGTTAACCATAGATTTTATAATTTTAACGGTCATCAGTTTCATAAAGCCGTTTGTTTCCTTTTTTTGAAAGTTGTGAATACACTGTGAGGAGTTTTTAATTTGCTATTTGAGCGAACGGGAATACAAAAAATATATTTAATATATTGAGTCCAGACCTTCTGTCAGTCTGAAGGTCTAGCTATGCAAGACTAGGGGGGCTAAACTGGGCTATTGAAAATCCTGAAGGAGGAAAGTTGCACAGAGTCAAACGTATGTTCCCCCCCCCTGCGGTGGGACATTTCAATAACATGGAAATGTACAAAGCCAGTTTGTAACGTTTCCCAGTTCCCCTTCCCTGGAAACTGCCACTTCCCTGGTCTATACTGCTCAGAACTTCAATTCCCAGTCACCAGTTCTACTTCCTGTGGACTACAGCTTCCCTAGTCAGGTCTCCAAAGAACTACATTTCCCATACCCGGACACAATTAGCCTAATTCCATTCACCTGCTCTCACTCACTCTGTATATAAGCCACACACAATCCATAGCCTCTTTGCGAGGTATTGTGAGTATTTGAATTCTCCATTTCTAAGCATTTCTTCTTGTTGTTGTTATTCTGGTTTGACCCATGCTTTGTTTGATCTTCTGCTTTGGATATTCCCTTGTACCTTTGCCAAATACTATAGTGTTGATATTGTTGCCTGACCCCTGCTCTGTTAGTACGTTATTCTGCCTTGGATTATCTGTGCCATTGCATTTGGACAATATTGTTACCTGTTTTTAATAAACAGTGTTCTT
>JACXGM010031765.1:0-12855 GCA_016801145.1 Umbra pygmaea
CAGAGCGTACTCGGCTGTAGTACGCTCTCCCTGCCGGAGACGGAGAAGACGCTCTCCTTGCTCCCTGCCTTCCGCAGGGTGATCGAAGATCTCCCTGAACAAGGCGGTGAACATGGTGTAATCCTCGGTTGCCTGGCCTCCCCGTTCCCAGAGCGCAGTAGCCCACTCCAGGGCCTTCCCGGTTAGAACGGATATGATCATGGCTATACGGGTTCGTCCAGAGACCCGTGGACCAGCGCGGTGTGCGAAATATAGGTCACACTGCAGTAAAAACCCACGACAGCGGTCAGGGTTACCGTTTTAGCGCTCCGGGAGCGAGAAGTCTACGCCACTACTACCAGGAGGGCGAGACAGTGATGCCTCCTCCGGTAACCCAGGCGTCGGTGTGGATCCCCGGGTTGCGTCCTGGGCTCGGAGTCGTTGGACAACCTCCTCCATGGCGGTGCCCAGGCTGGATAACAGCTGGTGGTGCTGCTGGAGCACCATGTCGTGTTCACCCACAGTATCGGCCAGATTTCCGCGATCGGCTGCTTCCATGTTGTACGGTCGTTTATTCTGTTGCGATTCAAAGAGGCAGGAAGCAAGTGCACGATCAAATAGACTTTTAATGAACAGAAAACCCGAGTTCAGGGATCGCATACAGGAACACAATAAACGACAACATAAACGTCTACATAGGAGGTATATATATCCCGTTAATTACTAAGCAGGCACAGCTGCTGCATAGGGCACATGTGTGCGTAATCAGTACCATAGAGTGGGCACAAGTCCCAAGCCAACATAGAGTGGGATAGAAACAAGTAGCGAAAAGGACAAGTCCTAGTACTCAGGGGAATGAGAACGGCGGACAGGGCAGGGAACAGGCAGAGACGCAAAAACATTTAAAGGAGTGTTCCACAGTAAATCAGTTTCATAGTATACCATTTACAAACGTTACCATAGATGATTTATGTCATATACACATCTGTTCTTTTTCAATATATCAGAGAAAAGCCGATAGTTCAGTTCCTTTCGCATCCACTGGGGGGCTTCTGTATCCGTCTAAACTTGAGTTACCACAACTTCCAGAATTCCAAGCGAATTTAGTGCCCATCCCCGTTTAAACGCACCAACACAGAACATAGGCAATTCAACAGCACACCTCTGTAGAGCTTGACGCTAGAAAGTTATACATATTTGTTTTTGAAATTGTAGTCTAATTTCTATTCATCATGCCCATTAGGTGTACTGTACCTGGTTGCAGAAATTACAAGCAAGCCCAAAAAGAGTAATCTTTCACACCTTACAATAGGCTATGAAAAGTTAAGGTCTACAGTCTGCATTTTAGGTCGGAAGATTACAAAAGGGATCTACGTGCTAAATTAACCGGCACTACAGCCCGAAAGCGGCTAAAAAGCGATGCGATCCCATCCATTTTTCTTTATCTAGAATGAGTATATATAGTAAGGTATAGTAATTTATACACTCAGCTAGCTACTAAATACAGCTGGCACACTACACATACAGTACAATAACATTACCACACAGACACGATGGCTGCATTATCAAGGTACAGAAAATAGGTTTAATAAACTTACTCATCTGTTAATTGTCCTCTTGCTACGTCTCTTTCCATGTGTGCTGGAAGACTTCAGTGATTCAGTGACGCATATGCGGTCGTCAGTCATTTTTGGTTCAATCCTTACAAGTAAAGCTTGTCCACGATCCCATTCATTGTAGCAAGTGCTTTTTTCTTCAGTAGACATGGATGGACATTTTCCCACAGAAGCACTTAGGCAATTAGAATTTAACCGCGTTTCAACTGGATTATCTGTAGAACATGCTGCCTTGTTGAAGCTGAATATCAAACTCCATTTGTTGTAAATGTTCTTCGGTGTACTCAGGCGCAAACATGTATGGTTGGATGTCACTCAGAATGTAAAAGCAAGTTGTAAAATTCTTCATCTGCAAATCATAGGTTAGTAGCAATTGTGTTACCAGCGACTTTGGTTACGAACTGTTTCAAAGAATCCAGAGAACATGCCGGGTGGGCGGGGCTTGGAACAAGGAAGCCAGCGTTGTAGTTCTATACATACTGAAAAAAATCATACCACTTTGTCTGTTTAGCATTAAAAGGGCTAATAAAAACATCACAGAAAGACAAGCTACACCTTAAAAAATCAAGGACAACCGAGGCTTTAAGTAGTAGGTTTGAAAGCCAGATCAGTATAACAGGGATGCTTATTGTTGCGACAGAATACATGCCTATATTCATTTTTCCTATCTCTTAAGTCCATTCAAAACACATGGTGACGTCAGCGTGTGAAAATTCCCCGCGAAATTTCAAATCTTGCTCTTACACTAGCGAGGCATGGGTGAAACATATCTCACTGTTCTACAAATGTCTGGGAGAAGCTACTAGCACCTTCAGATAGCTGTGAAGTTTTTCTTTAAGTTAAGTGCCAACGGCACATGCATTTCCACATCACGTCTCCTGAAGCCCGCTAATATTTCCTAATAAATGTCATCAACACATCCATGATTCATGGAAATGTTGCGTAAAACACAACAAACCACAAAGAATGGTGCAATTTGAGTGGTGTACCTGTTCTATCCAAACACCTGACGCGCATTTTCAGTGTGCCAAATGTTCGTTCAATTAGGCTACACTGTGTTTTTGTGTGTGTTTTGATTAAACAGCATTTTACGCACTTGCTGGCACCATAAATTGTGTCATGTCTTTAACGGATAGCCGTTGTCCCCTTCATAACCACCCATCCAAGGGGGGATTCCTCATGGCAAAGTTGCCATAAATGAGTCGTGGCTTGAGCCTGAGTAATTCTGAGTAAAGACATGGGTGATTTTACTATTTACATCGCAAAATATGTGTGTATACTTGTTGATTGAATGGGTTCCCTTGAGGTTGATGTATATCAGTGCAAATAATTCATTCTGAATAATTTGAGTAAATGTGTACACTAGATGTATACCAATTTTTTCACATTTTCGGACACCACAATGACTTCCCTCGTGTGGTAATATTTTTCCTTCTAATTATGTATTGCAATAATAAAGAACTGCTACATTTGTGTAGATGAGAGGAGCAAAGTGTATGCACATTGTGCACACCAGCCGCGGTCGGTGGATCTTAATTGGGGAGGACGGGCTCGTATTACGCTCAGAACCGGAGTGAATGGAATGGTGCGCAACGAACAAAACCAATTGTTTTTTCGTTTTGCACACATTCCATTCACTCCGGTTCTGAGCGTAATACGAGCCCGTCCTCCACCGACCGCGGCTGGTGCACACGCTACATTATGGTTAAGCATGCGCCCTTAAAATAGGATATGAGTAACACGCCACTGACTTTTAACCAGGTTTTTCCTGGGGGGTATTGCACAAAACCAAGATAAGGGGTTAAGCCGGGATATTCAAGCTATCCTGGATGAATTTAGCCTCGACTTGGTTGCACAAAAGCTGCTAGAAGTAAACCCAGCCAAGTAACCATGGAGATTTATTATTTGCAGCTAGCCTACTCCAGAGTAGGATAACAACCAGGGTAAGATTAATCCTGGAGTCTCATGTGTTAATTCAGTGGTTGCTCTGATCCGAAATAAACATGTTAAACATTCATACATTCATTGCAGTTGTTTAAATGGTTTGAAATGGTTCATGAAGTTGCAAAAGTGATTTCAAAGAAGTCAGTGATTAGGGCAAACTTTATTTTTTATTTCTACGTAAAGGCACTATTTGCCGTACTGTCAGAAGTGTGTGTATGGCACTGAAGTCCTTGTTACACATCTTTATCACCTTCCCCTGTGAGTAATTTCTACATACCATTTGCACACTGTTAAGAATTAAGACTTGTTGCCAGGTTCTTTTGCCCAGTCATGTTTGTTCTGTATGTATGAACATTAATTGTAGAAATACATTTAGGATTTAACATAGCTTATAGAGTTTTGTGCATTTGGTGGTAAAACATATTATCGCATTGTGGAAAAGGGTATGTATTTAGGCCTAGTCTTTAGCGTAAATTTCCAGAGGAGCATTAATTCCCTCTGCTCACATACACTGAAAAACATATATCATTGATCCAGCTTAAAAAATCTAGAGTAATGAATCACACCTATATTTCTTATGCTTACCCAATGTAAAATAAATAAATTTGTTCAACGGGTGATTTTTTAGGTTGTCCCAATAAATGTAATTAAATTTGGTTTAACATGCATTTTTTTAAGTTGATCATCACAGCCAATCGTCACATTTACTGTAAATTGAGCCAATCTGAATTATCAAATTCACATTTGCGTATTTCCCAGCATGCTTTTCTAAGGAAATGTGGCAAATACCAACTTCTGAGTGTATACAGCTTTCGTAACACACTGACAGTTACTTCAAGATTGTATTTTTACAAATTAGAATATTAAACTGATAGAACATTCAGCAGATTAAATATTTTATCACCCATAACTTGCAGTGGAAAGAACTGCATTGGTGAAATGCCAACACATTTAACCAAATTAGCTAAACTACATAGAATGGAACACTCTTCTCAGTAATGGTTGCAATAAATTACACCATACAGTTTATATTAGGTTTGAAAAGTAAAGATTAATATTATAATTTAATAATCAAACAAAGTAATCAATACATTAATCCATGAAGCAGAACATACATTAAAACAAACACTTCTTAAAAAGTAAAGGTGCAGAAAAGCATGCTGGGAAGTTTCAAAACTTGAGAGCAAATATGATGTAACCTACAAAATATGCTTTGAGTCAAAATGAAATCTTTAGGTTTGCACTTCCCAGGCATATTAAATTTTGTCTCAATTAAAAATAATAGGTTATACAATAAACTCATTATTTTCACTGAATGGAATGAGAATAATTGCATTGGATGAACAACCACTTGTCATACCTTTTTCAGTGTAGGTAGATATTTTTAAATCCTAAACGCAGCCGTATTTTCTTTTTTGCAGATTCTATACTTCACCTAACTTTCCATAAGAAGTTGCTGCTCAGCGGGTGGAAAATATGCAGCACGCGTCTTCTCCATCTCTGCATCAGTAAATCTGTGATCGATACAGTGGTCTTTTTAAGAAAGCCGTGAACGTGCACTTATCCAGAATATCTACATCTGGCTTGACATAGCTTTACCTTTTCATCCTGACTCTGCAAACGTGCAAACGATTAAGCCGCGATGAGAGGATCACACTGCGCTTTTTTTAGTTATCCTGGATTTCTTTATTCGATTTTGTGCAATACCCCCCTGGTCAGTGGCGGAATTGTTTTCGGGAACTGCAAGATAGCACCAGGGAATGTTTGCGCCGGAACACGCCTCTTCTTTTCGCTGAACTGCCCAACGAACGCAAGTTCATTCCCTAATTTACCGACGCGCGTCTGTGGAGGGAAAAGTCCCATATGCGTCGGGTGCAAGATAGGAATGATACATGCGTTTGTGTAAAAAGTAAATTGTGCTGGGTGTAAGATAGGGCCCATTATTTTATTTACGGAGAGAAATCAACTGAAACCCATGTGGGTACCTAAGTGGTACAACATTGATGTATAAAGTAAAAACAGTGGTTCCACTGAATGTAATTTTTAATAATGTAGAATATGGTAACTGGAACGTGAAATCGTGGTAGACTAAAAAATGGCAGAAATAAGATTAGAAATATGAGTACCTTATATACGAACACAGACAAAAGACGTTGTGTCTTGCAATGTGAAGCCATCTTGAATTTATTTCCCTATAACATGAAGGAAGACAAATCACCATCTAAACAGGCATGCAAGACTAAGGCTTCATTCAAATGCTCTACCTGCTAGCCACCCAAATTAACAGAGTCTGTGAGACATAGATTACTGTTGGTTCAGTCAAGCTAATGGAAAGTTATCAATCTGGTCAACAGGAAATATATTCAAATATTTTGTACAACCAATAGAAATCTTTTGTACAGCAGCTCTGCTTACACACATTATTTATTTTCCAAGGCAGCACAATCATACAGTTCCTCTATTACAACAGAAGTTTTGTTAATCACTAAACTGACAAACATAGCAAATTGATCAGTTCAGTGATTGACTAAATTCAACACACCTGCATCTCTCAGAGACTAGGTTTGTAAAAACATTCTCCAAATGTTTTTGAATTTATTGCTGAGCCTTTGTAAACCACATTACAACATGCAAATTGCATATTGAGGTAAAGTAATTACAAAGAAACCCACACCCCAGAATCGACATGCATTATCTATACAACCTCTTTACATTCTGACAATATGTTAGTTGGACACACCCACACTAATGTGCATATGCTTAAGCACACATGCATGTATTAAAGGGAAATTCCACATTAAATCGGTTTCATATTATAGTATTTACAAACGTTACCATAGATGATTTATCTCATACAGTATACAAAGTGTGCCTGCCAATGCATCCGAGAACAATCAAGAGTACATTTTGCCATCCACTCAGCTGCTTCTGTATCAGTCTGCACTTGAAACACCTTAAGGTCCAGAATTCAAATTGAATTTAGTGCCCCCCCAGCGAGTAGCTTTTTTGTTCCGGAAAGAGTATAGAAACAGAGCCGCAAGAAGTTTGCTAGAATCTTTTAAAAATAGCATTCTTTTTTTAAAAACAAGCATTCATTGTGACACTTGCCGAAAGAAAAGTACTCTTTCCCTTTGTTGCCTAACAGTGACATCCCACGTAGCCTACTGTTGACAGCTAGATTATGGCAACTGGTTACATCCAGTTCTAGTGACCGCTTTGCCCAAGACAACTATAGCCATTCACAGTATCCTGTAACGATGCAATTGGTGACTATTTTCCACTTTAGTCAATCGAGAGCTACAGTACACCCCCTAGTTAGCTCCAAAATGGTACAGATTGAGCAACATGTTTTCCTTTCACATCTCAATTATCACACAATATGCATAAACACAAGACATATGCTATGTAGCTAGTTAGCGCTCCAATCATGAAAAACAGCCAGCTCACTAGTTCATAATATTATGATTTACTAATTCATTTTATGATGGATGGGATAACAAGCACATATGCAATGGCATACAGGAAACACTACTGTGTAACAAAAGTCATCCTTGGAACGTAGCTAATACTCCAAATGCATCAGTTGGTTTGGGGGTATATGTCCTAGCAATATTCTGTCACAAATGTTTTAATTGCAGCAACATCACTGCAGGTTTTTAAAAAACTTACGGTGGCCAAGTTGGAAAGTACCGAACGCGCTGACTGTTGTGTCGAATAAATGACCGGCACAATTATTTTGAGCTGTTTAGGGGTCTGGAATGTTCCTTTAAGCCTGAAATTTATATAGGTTGATCAGAAGTTGCTATATTTATTAAAAAAACTTCCAGAACAGCCTCAGAATTGAGTAAGCTAACTATATACTTATAATCACTGATTGTATACATGTTCAAAATAAAAAGAAAGACAACTTTAATTTGTAATATATATTTATGATTATATGTTTTTTGAGCTATACTGAGAAAAACGTGTCAGCAAAAAAATAACAAAATTGTGGTTGGGCCCGCCCTGCAATCTCATTATTCGTCACTGTACAGCTCTGGTTTGATTGACAGTTCTAGCAATCATACTTCCTCCACTTTAGTGAAACATTCATTACATCTGGGTGCAATTGGGGCCTGTTCCATCCTATTTAATGGCCCTCTAGTTTGAGGAGAGCGTGGGATGTTTTTCATCTGTCAGGATGCCACACTGTGTGTCAGCTGTTCAAGCCAGAGACGCCATTATCAAGGATCAAGAGACTACGCCCCACATTGGGTTTCAGACTTTAACCATGTCTCTCCTCATTTCACGGTTGTGGAATCTACTAGCTGTATCCATAAAGAGTTGTATGCAAATGTTTAGGCACCCCTTACATTATCCATGATTTTCATTCATAAATATGTTTTTATTTATAAATATGAGTACTGCTATTAAACACTTCCATTGGCCCCAGAGCTGCGATCTGCCTAATCTTACTGCTGCAAATCTATGGTTTAGTTTGAATCCATAAACATTATTTCACAATCCCACATGGTTTTCACCTTGAAATATGAATTTACAAAAATGCAAGAGTGTAGTGGTGGATAAACAAAGTTTAAAAAGTCTAACACTGCATGTGCCTTTACTTTTACAACTGCAGTGTTAAAATAATAAATTAGGCTTTCTCTACCAAGCTTAATTTTTTTATTACACTCTTAGAAAGTGAATTGTCCATTTCATTCCATGTAGAACCCTCCCTATTGTGAGATCAGGCACTTATGTTGGATGAAAAAGCCTAGCTTGCAATCTCCATTCCAATTCATCCCAAAGGTGTTCAATGGGGTTGAGGCCAAAAGGTCAACCTTGTGCCAGGCTGACCCCCCTAGACCTAGGAGTGTTAAGGAGTTCTGTATTGGTGATTTAAATTTTTATCACACCTGCGGCCTACTTAATTAATTCATTATCTTAAAAAATTCTCACTTAGTCCTTTAATAGTTATACCATCTACCTAGCTCTGCATGGTAAACATTGAACAATATTCTGTCACCCATTATTTTAAATTTTAGGTCATGTTGATTCAATTATATACAAAAACAAATAAACGCAATGTGATGCTAATTGGCTACAACTGATGCTACACCAAGCCAAGTGCCCACTTTTCCCCAGTGACAATGCCTGGCTCCAGCTTGTGTAGCTTCCAGTGACTTCCAATGTAACCTAAGCCTGTGGCCTACTTTACCATTTCACCATATCACTTACGGTAAAATCGGTAAATATTTCTATATTTCAATAAGTCCTTTGAGAGTTATACCACCAACCTAGCTCCAAGTGGTATAGACAGAGCAATATTATGTGACCCATTTTTTTTATGTTGTTGCATATATCCAAGTTATTAAACAAACAAAACATGCTAAATCATGCTAACCTGCCCCTTACCCCTGCTATTCACAGTAGCATGGAACATTGAATCGGTCACAAAATCACCCTAAATTGGCTGAGAGCTACCAAGAGAGACCACCAAGCTAGCTTCAACTGGTACATATTGAGCTATATTCTCTGACCTGTTATTTTTACTTTTACAGTGCCTTGCAAAAGTATTCCGCCCCCTTGAACATTTTGACCTTTTGCCACATTTCAGGCTTCAAACATAAAGATATAAAACTGTAATTTTTTGTGAAGAAGCAACAACAAGTGGGACACAATCATGAAGAGGAACAAAATTTATTGGATATTTCAAACTTTTTTAACAAATAAAAAACTGACAAATTGGGCGAGCAAAATTATTCAGCCACTTTACTTTCAGTGCAGCAAACTCTCTCAAGTTCAGTGAGGATCTCTGAATGATCCAATGTTGACCTAAATGACTAATGATGATAAATAGAATCCACCTGTGTGTAATCAAGTCTCCGTATAAATGCACCTGCTCTGTGATAGGCTCAGAGGTCCGTTGAAAGCACAGTTGGCATCATGAAGAACAAGGAACACACCAGGCAGGTCTGAGATACTGTTGTGGAGATGTTTAAAGCCTGATTTGAATAGAGAAAGATTTCCCAAGCTTTAAACATCCCAAGGAGCACTGTGCAAGTGATAATAGTGAAATGGAAGTTGTATCAGACCACTGCAAATCTACCTAGACCCGGCCGTCCCTCTAAACTTTTAGCTCATACAAGGAGAAGACGGATCAGAGATGCAGCCAAGAGGCCCATGATCACTCTGGATGAACTGCAGAGATCTACAGCTGAGGTGGGCGAGTCTGTCCATAGGACAACAACCACTCATATACTGCACAAATCTGGCCTTTATGGAAGAGTGGCAAGAAGAAAGCCATTTTTAAGATATCCATAAAAATTGTTGTTTAAAGTTTGCCACAAGCCACCAGGAAGACACACCAAACATTTGGAAGAAGGTGCTCTTGTAAGATGAAACCAAAACAAACTTTTTGGCAACAATGCAAAACGTTATGTTTGGCGTAAAAGCAACACAGCTCATCACCCTGAACACACCATCCCCACTGTAAAACATGGTGGTGGCAGCATCATGGTTTGGGCCTGCTTCTCTTCAGCAGGGACGGGAAAGATGGCTAAAATTTATGGAAAGATGGATGGAGCCAAATACAGGACCATTCTGGAAGAAAACCTGATGGAGTCTGCAAAAGACCTGAGACGGGGACAGAGATTTGTCTTCCAACAAGACAATGATCCAAAACATAAAGCAAAATCTACAATGGAATGGTTCACAAATAAACATATCCAGGTGTTAGAATGGCCAAGTCAAAGTCCAGACCTGAATCCAAACGAGAAACTGTGGAAAGAACTGAAAACTGCTGTTCACAAACACTCTCCATCCAACCTCACTGAGCTCGAGCTGTCAGAGACATACCCCAAGCGACTTACAGCTGTAATCGCAGCAAAAGGTGGCGCTACAAAGTATTAACTTTGTTAACACACAATTTTTCAGTTTTTTATTTGTTAAAAAAGTTTGAAATATCCAATAAATTTCGTTACACTTCATGATTGTGTCCCACTTGTTGTTGATTCTTCACAAAAATCATATCTTTATGTTTGAAGCCTGAAATGTGGCAAAAGGTCGAAATGTTCAAGGGGGCCGAATACTTTCGCAAGGCACTGTATGTTGCATTCATCAAAATATACTGTATACACAAAAAAATACACGCTAGGCTGTGCTAATCCTCCTTACCTCTGCTAGTAGTGCTACACCATCAGGGCCCAGCTGGTCCAGTTAAATTTCTGGAAAATGAATAGAACATTTCCAAACACCTTGGTCTATGTGAGCATCAAAACTCGGATGATCTAACAAACATACCGTATTTCCTCAAATAAAAACTGGGGCTTTTATTTACCTCTACTGCAGAAGGTAACCGGCTCTTTTTTTAAGCAGACTTTTGTTAGAGGATTTTGTTATTTTTAATTCCCTCTGTTTGATAAGTATAATTGGCTATATTTTAATGTCAACCCTTGTTCCAGTTTGCTCTTTTATTGCGGCATTATGTTGTCTCAACAATTCTTGTAAACATTCCAATAAGTGAAAAAATTCAGTCGCTTGCACTGAATGGGAGCCATGTTACTTCCAATGTAGTTACTGCCATCTACATGTATGTTACTACAAACTACACCAGGCTGAGTAAAACATACAGCCGCATTGACTGAAATACCGGTAGGACAATAATAATTAGTGATACTCATTCCTGCTCCCGTGAGCAGCCATTCCGTAAATTTTCCATCCAACCCCAGTTGCGACTACCCTGCGTTAGCGTTTCATCCTGGTAATGAGTAGCGTCACCTGTGCTAAATTAGATTTGGAACAAAAACCTACGGAATGGCGGCTCGCAGGAGTAGTGAGTATTGCTGCTTTAGATGAGTACCATAATCCAGAAAAAATTGTGTTGAAAAAAGCATGAATATATTGTTGAATCTACTAAATTAAAGTGGTAGAAACGTACATTACGCTTAACTGGAAAAGGCACAGATTATTCACACAGATTTTTCCCTGGCCTTTATTTAAGGCCGGCCTTTATTTGTCCGTGTTGACCACACCCCGGCTACTATCAGAGGCCCTGCGTTTAATTGAATACCGTTTTTTATTTGAAGATATATACTATGTAATTATCCCATCTCATTGGCTGGAGATGGTTGAATGTAAAAAAATGATCCCTGTCCCATTTTGTGTCTCTGTTGCCATTGCTGGGTAGGTTCCACAAACACCACCAGTGTGAGTTCATGCTGGGCTAATAATAGGTTGGTTCACCAGTGTCTACTTCCAAAGCAGCAGCTTGATTCACCCTAACTCCTGCAGATACTGTTTCTTACTCAATGTATTCCATCTCAAATATGAATGGTTGTATATTAATATTCGGTTACATTTGATTAAGGTTGAAATTGCCCAGCTCTATGGATATTTTTTCACTTGTACTAGCCATTGAAGTAAAAACAATCCCTCTCCTACTCTATTTAATGGAAGAATGCAATACGTTATATTCACTACCAACGTTTTATTCTCCAATCAACTCGATTCAGGGGCTGGACAAAAAGATCAGGAACTAAAATGAATGCCGCCCTTCAATCTAGCTGTAGTTTGCAAAAATGCCTGCATCTATGTAAAAAAAATAACCAAATGTAAGATTTGGAAATGTACGGTGGCTGAGGAATACAGAACATATTGAGAAGGTCTTTTTTTTACTGTAATGTCAGAAACATGACCGGCACAATGATTTTGGAGTGTTTATGGGTCTGGAGTGTTCCTATAAACAATTTGAGGTTTTTCTGTACAATATGTAATGTAACTCACACACAAGTACGGGCTTATAAAAATATAAAACTGAATATATGTCTATTTAACACTCGCCTTGAAAATTGTTATAGGTATGGGTTATCACAGATTTGTGACATTATAAACAAGGCCCTTGGATAACCTTGTGAACTCTGCTCTAGTACCCTAAAGCACTATTATTACACAAACCTTAGTTAAAGTCCCTCCACTGTTGAGAAAATGACATACAGGTCCTTCTCAAGAAATTAGCATATTGTGATGAAGTTCATTATTTCCCATAATGTAATGATAAAAATTAAACGTTCATATATTTTAGATTCATTGCACACCAACTGAAATATTTCAGGTCAATTATTGTTTTAATACTGATGTTTTTGGCATACAGCTCATGAAAACCCAAAATTCCTATCTCAAAGAATTAGCATATCATGAAAAGGGTCTCTAAACGAGCTATTTACCTAATCATCTGAATCAACTAATTAACTCTAAACACCTGCAAAAGATTCCTGAGGCTTTTAAAAACTCCCAGCCTGTTTCATTACTCAAAACCGCAATCATGGGTAAGACTGCC
>JACXGM010031766.1:0-12854 GCA_016801145.1 Umbra pygmaea
AAACATCTAGATGTACATCTAGGTATATACGGTACATCCACCAATCAGCCTATCTAGTATCCATCTCAATATCTGTCTGGTATCTATATTTGTTTGTATATCTGTCTAGTATAATGTATATACTGTATGTATATGTCACTGGAGGCTGGTAAACCTTAGCTGAGAAGAATAGGCTCATATTACTGTCTGGACTGAGGTAAATTGAATGGAGTTAAACACATTAAACCAGGTGTGAGATACTATTCTGTTTCCTCTATTTCATCCAATAATTTGAGCCCCTTATTTAGTTTTCATTTATCTCCAGTAGTAAATGTATTAGTCTATTTAGTTTACCTCAAACCTCTCATCTGGGTCCCCCAGAAATACCACAGTTTAGCTGTGGACCTAAACTATCAGATCAGATTTACTAAGTTGAATCAGGTGTGCTAGCTCAGGGGTAGTTCAAATACATGGACTGGCTGGTGGTACTAGAGGAGAGGTTTGAGAACAACTGATATATATAGTGTCTAATAAGTGTCAGTACCTTTGGAGGCCTTCACAACTAAATTCAGATACTTTGGTAAAGGATCAAAAATACTAATGTCAGTCCCTTGACTCAAGCAAGATTTGTGCCAACAATGCTAAAACATCAGTATTTAGAAACAGCCATAGGGTACAGATGCCAATACGTAATTGTGTAAATTTGCGTGAAGCATCCCTTTAACCCTTAAACTCTGACCCAGTGTAATGACAGTAGCTTTCCTCGTAGTCACAGCGAGTGATTTGGCAGCTGACTCAGATTAGATGTATTTGCGCACTGAGGTGGGACATCGGTCAAAAACGAGGGGGGGTTGTACGTGTTTACCGGGAAGACGAGCAGAAATTCCTGTCACCCCTTTTGCATACAGCGCATAGATTGCTTAAAGGGGAATGCCATTTTGCCATTTGGGTGTACTTTAAAGGGATTAGCATCAGAGCCAAACCGAGTCTGCTGGTGTCAAAGTAGCTGTCGCCAAAGCAGCCCTTTAAATCACTGTGCAACGCATCATAAATAGCTACTAGAAATTATGTGTAGAGCCTTCAGTCAGTCACAACCTGCCATTTTAATGTCAGAAATAGTTGTGGCAATGAAGACAAGATGGCCTTTTCTATCCTGAGCGTCCATCTGATTTTGTCATTATGCTACCTCCGTGTCCCCACGAGGAGGGAAGAATCCCTACGACATCAATGCTGCAGATACAGCCAATGATTCACCTGTTCAATACACGTGACAAATATTTTGCAGTATTTAGGAAATGTGCACTTGACAGTGTTGTAAATTAACTAATAAAGTATTCATATTTTGTTACTGTACTTAAGTATTTTATGTCTTTCTGTAATGTACTTGAGTATGTAGACTTTCACTCCACTACATTTTATCACAAAAATTTATACTTTTATTCCATTACATTTTACCACAAAAATGTATACTTTTATTCCATTACATTTTACCACAAAAATGTATACTTTTATTCCATTCCATTTTCCTAAACATCTTCATTACTCACTACAAATTTGCAAAAATTGCAGAAAAAAAATGTTGTATTGTTGGACAAAAACGCAAGCAAATACTTCATGCATTGATATCTCACACTGACTTCGTTAAGAAAAAACTTTAGGTCTGCATTATATTTTGAGCAAATCAATGTGAAACCCCACCCACCAAGAGTAATGATGCTGTCTGGAATAACAGAGCGTGAACTTTACAGAACTGATATGGTGTACGGCACATTGGAAGAGTTTCATGTGAGCTGCGGATTCCCTGCTAAAGAGAAAGAATCGCCTGCGTGCAGCAGAGAGACTTTCTGCAATACTGAAGAGTTTCTGCAATATGGTGACCGGATTGAATATTGATTACTAAAAGGCATGTTACTGTACCTTTGGTTTGTTTCAAAGTACTCATGCCATAACCTAAACCCAATACTGAACACAGACTCAGTCAACTCCATCCCTTCCCAGAAGAGTTGCATGATATGTCACGGACAGAGAATAAGCCTCACTTAGTCTCTACTTGCTGACTAGCCATTTGATAACTGCAGTATTTTGTATAATGTCTAAGATTATCAGGAAACATATTTAAGGAAATTAGGAATAATATGACATCAGATAGGGGGGAGTAATGGCACTTCCATGTATGTTATGGATTTGCTGATTGCTGTCTGACATACTTTTGGATAGTGTAGTTTAGAACACTGAGTGTGAAGTCTTGTGGAATACTTGACATCAGATGTGGCACCTTCTACACATGTAGCATAATAATAAAACAAAACATATGAAACATTACCTAAAAGCTAAAATAATGGCTAAGCAAAATAATACAGTAAGAGCCTCTTGAATAGGCCTTTTGAAGTATTTTGGTGTATTCAAATTGATCCATGATCCCTGGTGTGCGATAAATAGGCCCGAAACCATAGTATGAGAAACATCCCCATGTCATGATGCTTGCGCCACATGGCTTCACTGTCTACACAGTGTACTGTGGCTTGAATTCAGTGTTTGGTGGTCGTTTGACAAACTGTCTGCGGCCCCTAGACCCAATGAGAACAATCTTGCTTTCATCAGTCGACAAAATGTTGTGCCATTTCTCTTTAGGCCAGTCAGTGTGTTCTTTAGCAAATTGTAACCTCTTTAGAACATGTCGTTTTTTCAACAATCAGAATTTGACGATAACTTCGCTTCACATAGGCGTCTTCTAATTGTTACAGTACTCGCAGGTAACTTTAGATCTTCTAATTGTTACAGTACTCACAAGTAACTTTAGATCTTCTAATTGTTTCAGTACTCGCAGGTAACTTTAGACCTTCTAATTGTTCCAGTACTCACAGGTAAATTCAGATCTTCTTTGATCACCCTGGAGCTGATCATTGGCTGAGTTTTTGCTATTTTGGCTATTCTTCGATCCATTCGAATTGTGGTTTTCCGTTTTCTTCCACATCTTTCTGGTTTTGGTTGCCATTTTTAAGCATGCCAGATCATTTGAGCTGAGCAGCTTATCATATTCTACACTTCTTTGTATGTTTTCCCCTCTCCAATCAACTTTTTAATCAGCATATGCTGTTCTTCTGATCAATGTCTGGAACGAACCATTTTACTCAGATTTTCAGAGAGAAATGCACTATTATCAACATGTACAACAGGGGTAGGCAACTCCGGTCCTGGAGGGCCAAAACACTTCAGATTTTATATTTTACCTAGTAGTTAACTGCAATCACCTGCTTTCCCAGGTATAAACCAGTCCCTTATTAGAAAGAAAAACCAATAATCAGAAGTGATTCGGCCCTCCAGAACGAGAGCTGCTGACCCCTGATGTACAACATTTGCTGCCTTAATCCTTGAATAAGGGCCACCTGTTTGACACCAGTTTTTTCACAGAATGAATGACCTCACTGCTTAAACTCCACACTGCTATTATTTTGAACACACCCCTTTCAATTACTGATTTAATTACACAGAATCAGCAGCATGCATGTCATGACTGTTGGGTCTGTTGGTTTTCTATTACTCTACTGCACCTACTAGTAAATTATTTGCCATGTCGAAATATAATTTCTACCAAAAACCATCATAGACCTGGTTAGTGATGTTGGACTGTTATTATTTTGAACACAACTGTACAACACTCTTTCAGAGGCCTCCAATTGCTTTTAAATTCTAGTAAAACAAAACTTTTCAACCGATCACACTCTGCATGGGTCTGAATTAGAATATGTAGACAACTACAAATACCTAGAGGTCTGGTTAGACTCTTCACTCTCCTTCCAGACCCACATTAACCAGCTCTACTCCAAAATTAAATCTAGTATCAGTCTTTTTTCCATAACAAAGCCTCCTTCACTCTTCCTGCCAAACACGCCCTTGTTAAAATTACCATCCTCCCTATACTAGACTTCGGTGATGTAATCTACAGATCTGCATCAAACTGTCTTCTTAGAAAATTAGAAGTAGTAAACCACAGCACCATCCGTTTTGTCACCAACGCTCCATATAACACCCAGCACTACAACCTCTATATCAGTCAGATGGCCTTCGCTACACACCCGGCATCAAATAATAATAATAATAATAATAATAATACATTTATTTTATAAAGCGTCTTTAAAAGTTGCTTTCTCAAAGCACTTTACAGACAAACATAACAACAGAGAAACTACACACTTTAAAAAATGAAACAAACAATGAATAACCAAGTAAAAGCAAAAAATAAAAGGTTTTAATAAGAGATTTAAAAGTCACTAATGTATTTGCTTCCCTGATATCGGCCAGGAGAGAATTCCAAATCTTTGGAGCATAGCAAGAAAATGCTCTATCACTCCTAGAACGCAGCAGTGTTTTGGGAACAACCAAGAGACCACTCTGAGAGGAACGCAGATTCCGACGTGGTGTGTAGGGCATTAACAAATCAGTACTGAGGAGCCAGATTGTGCAAAGCCTTATATGCCAACATAAGGATTATAAAGTCAATACGGTACCTGACAGGAAGCCAGTGCAAAGACTCCAAGACAGGGGTGATATGATCCCTAGCCTTTACCCCAGACAAAATTCTAGCAGCCGAATTTTGTAGATATTGCAATTTGTCAATTGATGATTTAGATACCCCAGCTAGAAGACCATTACAGTAGTCAACAGGTGTAAAAACAAAAGTTTATAAACCTCTCAGCAACAAAAGGACAACATAGGACGTAGACTTGCCATATTTCTGAGGTGATAACTGGATTTCTTAACCGTATTCTGCACGAAAGAATCAAATGACAGTGTGGCATCAAATATGACACCAAAATTTTTTTATTTGCTCTGGCACTCCAAAGCAACACCATCAACAGACAGAGTAGGAGACCCAGTCTTTCGCAGTTGATGAGGAGATCCAAGGAGCATAACTTCTGTTTTAGAGCCATTTAAAGACGGGAAATTATTTTACATCCAAATCTAGATCTCAGTAATACAGTTTGAAAGATGCACAACGTCCACTTTCTGACCCAGTCTTGAATGGATATAACATTTTTTTTTTGTATTTAACCAGGTAAGTTGACTAAGAACAATTTCTTATTTACAGCAATGACCTGGGAGCAATTAGGGTAAAGTGTTTTGCCCAAGGACACAACGACATTTGGCTCAGTCGGGAATCGAACTGGCAAACTTCTGACTACAAGTCTGACTCCCTACCCACTGAGCCATCTGCGCCCCAACAAATCAAAACTAAATCAAACTCACTGGTATCATCTCATCTACAAGTGTCTCCTAGGCAAAACCCCACCTTACCTAAGATCATTAATCTCCAGAGCAACACCCTCTCTTAATTTACATTCAAGCAGGTATCTCTGGTTGCCACAAAAGCCTGCACCTCCTTAGTCCGCCTCTCGTTCCAGTTCACCGCTGCCAATGATTGGAACGAACTGCAAAAATCTTTGCTCATTTATGCCTTAATGACTTCACCTAACCCTTGAAGCATCTTCACCCACACAGTCATTTCTGCACACTAACATGCCCATATCCATGCTCTTTGTTACTTAATTTAGTGTTATTTTTGCACTGCCACTTTTATTCCGATTAATCTACCTCTCTAGCTCAGGCCCTATTTTGCACTGATTGTATAATATACTGCCATGCCACTTTACATACAAATATAATTTTTTTATAATTGCACTACCTGTACATATATTTTTACATTGCTTGTTCTGAAGAGCCACACCCTGTATTCCTGTTTTTTATTTTCTATTCTTATTTTTTATTCTTTATTATCTTGGCCAAGTCACTATTTTAAATGAGAAACTGTTCTCAACATGCTTACCTGCACAGATAACCGTTAAATAAAATTAAATAAAAAAGTAATTACAACTAATCATTTTGAAAAGCTTATATTGTTCATATAATTTCATCAGCCATTTTAAGTTCTGAAATATTTCCCCAAACATTTGGGTTTAGATTATGGCATGAGTATTTTGAAACTAACTAAATGTACCATAACATGCCTTTTAGAAATAATTATTATTCAATCTTGTCACCATTTGTTTAATAATAACAACATTATTATTATTATTAATAATATGAATAATAATATTAATAATAATAACAATAATAATATTATTATTATACATCATTATTTGTTCTACTCTATGTATTAGGAGACCTAGCTGTACACAAAGTTATGCCTAAAAACACGAGTGCAAAACTCATAATGTGACAACAACTCAACTCAAAACCTGAGTTGAGGAGCTTTTGGAAATTGGAAAACCTGTCCTGCAAAATACACAGAGATACAATATCATTACAAATTATGAAAACAAATGGCCAAGATAAATATTTACACCAGTGCATCATTTTATTGCAAGAATTCTTTCCAATATTCATAGATATGGGCAGTATATGCTAAACCTACAAACTGCATTTGGCTAAAAAAGAACACTCAAATGAACGTTACCAATATGAAATATAGACAAGATGTTAATTAGACAAGACTACTCATCATTAGACTAATGATAGTCTAGTTTTCTGTTTCCATGCAGCTTCATGGTGAAACGTGCACTAATAACCAACAAGAGCGCCTTAACAAGTGATTGAATTCAGATGCAAACATGTCTGATGTTTCATCAGAAATGTTCAGGTCACTAGGTCGCCAGAGAAAAAACCAAGTGAATTAACTAAATCATAGGATCATACAACCCTTATTCCTTTCTAACTGAAACTCTACGTGCAATTGGCTACAATATGATAACATGCTTGATTTAGCTTCCTGAACATTATACCTTTATCAGGCAAATCTGTTTTAATTATGTTTAAAAGAGAGATATATGGCTTTTACCCCAATCTGGTAGGCTCTGCATAACCTACAGTTGTGCTCATAAGTTTGCATACCCTGGCAGAAATTGTGAAACTTCGGCATTGATTTTGACAATATGACTGTTCATGCAAAAATCGGACTGTTATGTAAAGATAGTGATCATATGAAGCCATTGATTATCACATAGTTGTTTAGCTCCTTTGTAAACTATTCTGATAATAGAAATCACCCAAATGTCCCTGATCAAAAGTTTACATACCCTTGAATGACACACAAGGTGACACACACAGGTTAAAATTGCAATTAAAGGTTAATTTCCCACACCTGTGGCATTTTAAATTGCCAGTAGTGCCTGTGTATAAATAGTCAGTGAGTTTGTTAGCTCTCACTTGGATGTACTGAGCAGGCTAGATACTGAGCCACAGGGAGCAGAAAAGAACTGTCAAAATACCTTTGTAATAAGGTACCGGAACTGCATAAAACTGGAAAATGATATAAAAAGATATCCAAAGCCTTGCAAATGCCTGTCAATACTGTTCAATCACTTATTAAGAAGTGGACGGTTCAGGGATCTCTTGATACCAAGCAAAGGTCAGGTAGACCAAGAAAGACTTCAGCCAAAACTGCCAGAAAAACTAGTTGGGATACAAAGAAAACCCACAGGTAACCTCAGGAAACATACAGGTTGATCTGGAAAAAGCCAATGTGGTTGTTTCAAGGAGAACAATACGATGATATTTGAACAACAATGAGCTGCATGGTCGAGTTGCCAGAAAGAAGCCTTTACTTTTTTTGCCAAGACAAATGGGCAGCTTTGACACCTGCAAGAATTTGGGGCCTCATAGACAACTATCACAAACAACTGCACACTGTCATTGATGCTAAAGGGGCGTCACTGAGGGTATGCAGGTTTTGAACAGAGGTCATTTAATTATTTTCTTTGTTGCCATGTTTTGTTTCATGATTATGCCATTCTGTTATGACCTACAGTTGAATATGAATCCCACGAAAATAAAAAACTGTTTTACCTGCTCACTCATGTTTTATTTAAAAATGGTACATCTATTACCAATTCTACAGGGGTATGCACACTTTTGAGCAGAACTGTATATACATTTTATTCATCAATGGACAAGATGATTCTACTCAATTGTTCATAGAAACCTAGGCTATTGGTTGCATTCAAGTTATTGTAATGTATGCTTAGTTTCATTTTTTTCAGAAAGAAATTAAAACTTCTTAACTGCCAGCCCAATTTTGATGTAGTCATTTTGAGCAAACATGCATCCCAAATGTGATAATTAATTTAGGTCAATCAGACTGGATATTTTGCCAAAGACATCAATTTTACAACTTCATATCCCATAATGTATTCTAGATATATTGTTAAGAAGCAACTCTTCCATTACATTATGCAATGACAGATGTGTGGCACCTTCTTTACTTCTACTTATTTTATACTTAATTACATTTAAATTCAGATCCTTTAAGTTTTTTTTAATCAAGTAGAAATCCATTAGGTGACTTTTCACTTCCTGAAGTACATGGTTTTAGCACAGTATCACTACTTTTACTGAAGTATCATCCTCCAGTACCTCTGATTGTCACAACTGCTCTGGGAGTGAATGACAGTTCACTTCAGCCATACTGATCAAGGCAATGGAGACTCTAAAACTCTATGAAATCTCTGATTTAGGGCTGTCGGATTTTTACAAAGGGCCAACTAGTGCATGCTGCTTTTTATGTTTTTCCTTTCAGATGTGCAATATGTCTGGAGACATGGAGTGGGTAAGACATGATTTTTACCATTTCAGGCTGTATTTTAATGCTGTGAAAATCCCACTCCGCCTGTTAGACCCATCTTAATGTGTAGTTACAGTGTAATTATTTCGAGGGCACAGCCAGTGTTAACATTTACAAAAGTCAAATAGCTTTGTATTAAACTCTTGCATGCACTCAATCTTTATTTATTTTAATATGGCAGCAGTTTCTATTTTAAAAAAGGGCACCTGACCGCAAAGCAATTGCTCCAGCTATTTTAACTGTACATCCATAAGCTTTACAAGATGTAAAATTAAAAAAATGAATTAAATAAATAATGTTTTTTGGAGCCTTAATGTTCCAGAAAATAACTATTAATTTAAAAAACTTTCCAAGGTTTCTTTACATACTTAGCTTTTTAAGTGTAAATTATCACTAACAATTTGTTTTATTTATATTTTTAAGATGCAATGAAGGAGAAAAAAAACATGTATTTGCCTAATATACTATATTGTATACAATTTACATAAATGTATTTGATTACCTCTATATAAAGCCTACCTTCATGAAAAAAAGGTTAAATAATATTATTTTTAATGACCCAAAAGTTACACCTTAAAAGTTTTGTTTTGACAGCTGGTAGCTTTATTCCTTTATTCCACTAGTTCACTTTCTGTTCATTTATTTAAGTTTAGCCAAAGCTTCCATGCAGGATCTGGGTGCTTGCTATATGAAAAATCGATCAATAAACGGATATGACAAAGGAAATGCGTTTAAACTCACTTGTCGCTTCAGCGTGTATTAAAGTGGGAAGCGCGTTCACGCGATGGGGAGTGCGATTTCGGTACAACACCTGTGCAGGTTATAGTCGAGATAACAGATTAACCTGAATTAAAGCACCGCCTACTTACCAATCAATCCTCGATTGAAAAATGGGTCACCATTCTAGGAGTCATTCGCCATTGTCTTTCTCTAATGAGTATCTTTATGAAAGATGTAGTTTCTCAGCGGAGGGATTTAAGTAGCTATCTTTGACAACTTCTTGAGCCGTATGTTTCCAGTGCGCACATCGAAGTCATGTGCCATTGTGCCCACAGTTTCACAGACTGTGTGCATAGCGTTGCGTTTTTTGGTAGTTTCATGTGTGCTGTGTTTGATACGGAACCAACATCAGTGTATCCCCTTTCACTGTAGAGACAGTACATACATTGTACAAAAATGATCGTTTAGTCATCTTGAGCGAAATATGCGTCTCGTAGACTTGTCCATGTCTGCGATTGGTCATATGGTGCACACACCGCCCCTTTTATGTGAACGCGCTTGTCGCTAGGTGGGAAATCCTAGGTCAATTCGTCGTAACATCTCTTATCTACATCGCAATTGTTAGGTTTAGTGAAGCCAGCTAATGAAAAGAAATCCAGGCAATGTTGAACTTGCTTCGTAGTAGCCTATATGCCTGAGGTCGGCAGACCTACTCTCATGGCTAAAAACCATTGTTGTATAGTTCCATTGCTATAATGCTATTTAAAGTAATAGGTGTGGATTGGCTTGAATAATTATTTACGGGCAGATCCATTAATTTTCACATATTCAAACCTTGTTGTGGTTAAAGTTCACAGCTTAGGAAACTTTAAAAGAGCGTGATTACCTGTATGTGACATTCATCCATCCATTCATTCATCCATTCATTCAGTTACCTGTCGAATCGAACATCATTCTTTGGTCGTGGGATGAGTGTCCATGCGTCGGGTCACTGCGGGCGTAATAACCACTGTCCGGGATGATGCCCTGCGAAGCCTCCAATAAAGCCACACGGAGGAAAAAGAGGAGATGCGGGTAGAGGAGCAACATCTTTTATCCGAAACTCTCAACTCAGTAAACAGCAACAGGACCAGCAATGGTACTTCTCAAAACAGATTTTGGACTAAACAAACCGAAGCCGAAGTGTTGGGATGAGCTTTATGCGGTGATGTACAAGTTAATTGGTTAGGAGTAGCGAAACTAACCATGGAGTATTATAAAACCGGTCAAAAGTTACATATAAACACTTGTTGATCCTAAGAGTCCAAATGGTTGCTTGTTATCCAAAAGTTAAGTATGGTGGCCTTAAATAACCTGTCCAAATGAGGTGTTGTAATAGTTGTGTTCCAAAAACAAATTAGTTGGATCCTTTGTTATTATATCAAATAAGCAAACGTAAAATCTAATTCCAAGGCTACAAAGTTGGAGAGCAAAGATGTTTCTTCAAATAAATAACTGAAAAAAATGTCCAAAAAATCCGCTGATGGAATTTGATATCGAATATTGAGATCAACATGATTGCGTTTTCCGAGGTTTAAAATTCAGTTGATTGTTATTTAATCAAACAGTGAAATTGTCTATGTAATATGTTAAAGTCATTTACATCCAAAATAACGTAACAGCAACTCTTCATGATTTTCCATATTTATCTCGTGTCAAAGTTGCCAGTTTCTTTCCGTCCGGAGTGCGTCGCCGCTCTTCCAAGCGACGACCATGATCTTGCGCGGCACTGCTGCATTCAAAACTGTTTGGAACTGGAAGCTTATCACTCGGACATTTACGACTTCCAACTTCGGTGTTTTCATCACAACTGTAAACTCGTTAAAAGGACCTCCTATTAGGATTTTGTTTACGCCACCCAACTCTACATTTTAATTCGGAAACGTTGAGATTATCCAACACTCTTAAAAATGTATTTATTTATTTGTCTGTCACTTTGGAAAAAACATTTGAATTATCCTTTTAGGGTTACAATTTAAATCCAGATATTGCCCATTTCATTTCAGGTAGAACAATTTTGTGTTCCCTCCTTGTATATCTCTTCCAATAGACTGTTATACTATCTTGAACCAATAAAAGTTCTACCAGAAATGACAACTGTTTCTCCTTTGGGGAGAGGCAAATATCACTAGAAAGCTTTGTGTTCGGGCTCAAAAGTTCCGCATCATCTGACGTCATGACTACAAAAATAAGTTCCAAATTGTCTTGAACGCACCATGAACCACACTTTCACGAGCACAAGCACACACTGAGCGTCTCTATTCGCTTACTTCCTATAACCCCTCATTTACATCAATTAAAAGTAGCCAGTAGTGCATAGATATTTATACTTTCTCATCCTGGCCTCCCTGTGGGAATCGATCCCACTACCCTGATGTTAGTGCAATGTTCTTGCCAAGTGAGCCACACGGGACCTTCACGCATGGTTCATAGACCTGGGGGCTATGTTGATGGGAATAGCCACAGCTGGTGTTGAGGAAGAAAAGTCTATATGCAGACCAGTAGACGTGGGATGTTAAGTAGTTAGAAAATAGTTTTATTGGCTGCATTTCACAGAAACACACAGATTGAAACTGGAACACATGGTTAGTGACAAGCAAGCCTCCAGATTTAATGTATTAATATATAACAAGGTACTGGTTGACGAAGCTAGGATACACACACACTCTTTCTCTAATGGTTAGGGAAACAGCGTGTCATATTTCAGCCCTGCATTCCCTGTCTCCCCGATGAGGACTTAAAAATAAAAGGGGGTGGGAGTGACCTTTATCCTTTGAGCATGCGCAGGTGTCCGTCACGGTGTGAGAGGCAGCTGGCTCAGAGCGGTGTGACAACAACATTGGTGAGTGAAAATCAATAACAGGTGTGAGGTGGATGCCGAGGTGGATCATGACACCTTAGAACTTCAGACGTGTCTGAGTTGAGACGGGCCTGACCAAGTGTTCTTTAAGATGACACTTAGGGCCTGCCCTATTGGATTTAAACCACATGCTTTCAATGGATTCTGAAGATTGAGGGGCACACTGCAAAAGGTTGTCTTTTTGGTGAATTAGCCTTTTCTTTGGGCACTGTGTATGGTGCTTAAGATCCATGTGTGGCGACTATTCAGGTAACCAGGTTGCTGGCTAAAATGTCTGGTTACCAGGTAGTTTAATAATATAAAGGGCCATAGAAAGTGACCATTGACAAGTAGGAGCAACCAGTCCTATAACATTAAATACCCCCAAGTATCATTTACATAAGGTATGATGTACACTTTTTTTAATTTTTTTATTTAACCTTTATTTAACCAGGTGGGCACGGTGAGAACAATTTCTCATTTAAAACGGCGACCTGAACACTTGTGCATACACTATAATGTACATAAGGTATGAGGTATTCTTATGCATACACTATAATGTACATAAGGTATGAGGTACTCTTATGCATACACTATAATGTACATAAGGTATGAGGTATTCTTATGCATACACTATAATGTACATAAGGTATGAGGTAC
>JACXGM010031767.1:0-12854 GCA_016801145.1 Umbra pygmaea
AATTCAATGAAACTGCAGCTATGAACATATTTAAATTCAATGAAACTGTAGCTATGAACATATTTAAATTCAATGAAACTGCAGCTATGAACATATTTAAATTCAATGAAACTGCAGCTAAGAACATTTAAATTCAATGAAACTGCAGCCATTAACATATTTCATCTCAATGAAACTGCAGCTATGAACATATTTGAATTAAATGAAACTGCAGCTATGAACATATTTCAATTCAATGAAACTGCAGCTATGAACATATTTCAATTCAATGAACATCAATTGAGTAGGAGTTGACATATTTTGACCCTAACTTGAAAGTGATTCAGCCCCCCTGATATTAGCTAAGTTGATATTTGCGACATAGCCAAACATATTATCTAAATTTAGCGCAACCCTATCATAGGCAGAACTACATCTTTGCATGGACACTAACCGAGTGTCATTTTTGGGCGCGCACCCTCGCGTGAGGAAAATGCATTGAGAGAGTCGCGTCTGATGCGTGGATCGGATTTTACGTCAACTCATTCCTTCTATATTATCGCTGGGCGAGTTGACAGTTCATTACCGGCCAAATCGACCCACAGGCCACCGGGAAATGTCAGCCACTGGTTAACACTTATATAGCGTTGTTTAGAAATGAATTAGAATTTATTTGAGATATAACAACACTGCATCTTTTTTATTTTGACCAGTTTACATTTTCTGCAAATAAAAGCTCTTAATTACAATATTTTTATTTGTAATGTGGGAGAAATGTTGTCAGTAGAATAAAACAGTGGAATAAATCAATCGTGTTCATTTTATCCAAACACATACCTACTGTATCAATAGTAAAATAAAAGTGGTCCCTTTTTTCAGAGCTATAAAAGAGTCCATGCTAGAAATGCTTCTTTTAGCATGGACTCTTCAAAGGGTTCCTGTTGAAAGAATCCATCTTAACAAGGGGTGGAAGAACTGGTGACACGATAACAGGCTCGAAATGAATACCTGTGACAAACATTAACACATACCTGTGACAGATATTAACACTAATTCCTTCTTATTCACCACTGCTACTACTGACACGTTTAATATTAGCCATCACGATGAGGTAACAGTCACATTCCCAAAACAACCTGTTCTAAGGCTGCTTACTAAGATAATTACACAGTAGCTGTGAGGAGGTCAAATCAGCCTTGGCAGTTCTGTGGAGGGTATTGTCGGGTTGATGAATTCACACAAACTTGCTCAGCTTGTGCAGCCTCACCTGTGTTCAAACTCCACGGGGCTCCTATCTTTCTCTTCATTAGGTTTCTCTGCATGAAGCACAGATTACAGTGAAGCTGGTCCAGCACAGGGGCTGAAGCCTAGACATTCCCACTCAGTTCCTCTACTCTCCCACGGCATGATCAAGCCCAGTATGGCAATCAGACCGCATCGGGTTCAGAAGCACACCGTGTGCAAATGTGCAGGAGGAGAAGAGTTTGATTTGCAGCGTCAGGCTTGCGTGGTTATCCGGGAAGAAACAGCATATGCAGAACACAGATGTGAAGTCATTTGTAGATGGTCTAAGATTGGCAGAATGAATGTTTGAAATAACAAGGTTTAGGACAAGAGATTAGAAATATTTTACCCAAACTCAATGTCCACATGCATTTCTACTGAAGTCACTATGCCTCCATTCTTGAAATATTATTACTTGGTGTATGTTTACATCTTCTGTTAAAATGGTGCACATCCTCCCTTTGTTTTGACCTTTGACTCTGTTCATTTATGCCAAATTATTTCTGATAATTCGAGACGTGGTAGGTGACTCAAACTCTACGGTTGTCATGGTTATGGTGGGCGTGTAATTCAAATTATTTAGCGACGGTGGATAGGAAGCTGGGACTGAAAGATGAAATTAGGCACATCCTGACTGATCAGGACGATAAAAGCAAGATATCTTGACTCAGACATCGTTTTGAAACACATTTTATATGGTTTTACCATGTAGTACTGAACACTCTAAAATCATGTTTGCATGTTGTAAAATAATGATTTGAAATATTAAAAACTTTAATAATTATTCAAATTTTCAAAACAGTACATTGTACATTTTTATACAGCCCTTTCTGCAACAGCTGTTGGATACAGTACTAGTGATGCTCTTTTGATGGCAATCGCATCCTACTGGTGAAATGAGACAGTATTTGCTCCATAACTCTCTTTTTTTTTAGGTCAAACAATGAATATTCAGATGTTACAAGTTATTCACTAAGGATTGTATTTACAGCGGGAGCGCAACACTGTTCCAAACCTTTTTCAAGTAGGTTAACATCATAAAGAAAAAGGAAAGCAGCCGACCTATTAATTAACACAGGTGATGAACACCTATTAATTAACACAGGTGAGATGCCTCCTATACAATCATGAGTCAGTCATGAGTTGTTCAGGACCAATTGAGGAGTCATTCGGGAGTCATTCAGAAGCCATTTATTAGTCATTCAGGAGTCAATCAGGAGTGAAATGAGTCTGCCCTTTCAGGTAAACTGAACCCGGACTTGTCTATCCTAGCTAGCCTACAGGCCCCAGTGGCAGGGGAAAGCCTACCTAGTAGGTTCAGAACCTACTGTAGGAAGAAACCTAGAGAAAAGATTGTGTCCAGTCCTGGCTGAGCGCAGAGGATGTGACCATTTAAATCAGGTTGGGAATCTTGGGGGTTGTAGGACATTACTCTAATTAATAATCTTTAAAAAAATTGACACTATGAGTTTACACATTTGGATGTATAGTTTACCGTATATTACATTTCAAATATAAGATATTCAAGCCTTGGACCTGTGTTCTGCATTCCCAGACTGTATTCAGACTATCACAGCTTAAACTTCCTTCTATACCTGTAGACTCACATTTTATGTAAGGCTTCCTTTAAAATATGTCAAAGTAAAATAATTGTGTCCTTGAGTGAATCACTTCATCCATATACACTCACCTAAATGATTATTAGGAACACCCGGTCAATTTCTCATTAATGCAATTATCTACTCAACCAATCACATCGCAGTTGCTTCAATGCATTTAGGGGTGGGGTCCTGGTCAATACAATCTCCTGAACTCCAAACTGAATGTCAGAATGAGAAAGAAAGGTGATTTAAGCAATTTTGAGCGTGGTTGGTGCTAGACGGGCCGGTCTGAGTATTTCACAGTCTGCTCAGTTACTGGAATTTCACGCACAACCATTTCTAGGGTTTACAAAGAATTGTGTGAAAAAAGGAAAACATCCAGTATGCGGCAGTCCTGTGGGCGAAAAAATGTCTTGTTGATGCTAGAGGTCAGAGGAGAATGGGGCAACTGCTTCAAGCTGATAGAAGAGCAACTTTGACTGAAATAACCACTCGTTAAAACCAAGGTATGCAGCAAAGCATTGTAAAGCCACAACACGCACAACCTTGAGGCGGATGGGCTACAACAGCAGAATACCCCACCGGGTACCACTCATCTCCACTACAAATAGGAAAAAGAGGCTACAATTTGCAAGAACTCACCAGCTGACTTTTGAAGACCGGAAAAATGTTGCCTGGTCTGATGAGTCTCGATTTCTGTTGAGACATTCAGATGGTAGAGTCAGAATTTGGCGTAAAGAGAATGAGAACATGGATCCATCATGCCTTGTTACCACTGTGCAGGCTGGTGGTGGTGTAATTGGTTTAGGGGATGTTTTCTTGGCACACTTTAGGCCCCTTAGTGCCAATTGGGCATCGTTTAAATGCCACGGCCTACCTGAGCATTGTTTCTGACCATGTCCATCCCTTTATGGCCACCATGTACCCATCCTCTGATGGCTACTTCCAGCAGGATAATGCACCATGTCACAAAGCTCAAATCATTTCAAATTGGTTTCTTGAATATGACAATGAGTTCACTGTACTAAAATGGCCCCCACAGTCACAAGATCTAAACCCAATAGAGCATCTTTGGGATGTGGTGGAGCGGGAGCTTTGTGCCCTGGATGTGCATCCCACAAATCTCCATCAACTGCAAGATGCTATCCTATCAATATGGGCCAACATTTCTAAAGAATGCTTTCAGCACCTTGAATCAATGCCACGTAGAATTAAGGCAGTTCTGAAGGCTAAAGGGGGTCAAACACAGTATTAGTATGGTGTTCCTAATAATCCTTTAGGTGAGTGTAGGTCCTGTAAATCTATCTGCATTGGAGCATCTGCTAACGAAAG
This sequence comes from Umbra pygmaea, assembly GCA_016801145.1. Lineage (NCBI taxonomy): Eukaryota > Metazoa > Chordata > Actinopteri > Esociformes > Umbridae > Umbra > Umbra pygmaea. The sequence continues at coordinate 4,197 of JACXGM010031767.1, forward strand.
AAAAAAAGACATTGAAATGTGGTCTTGGAAACTCAGTCTGTTACTACTGTATGTTCATTGGTATTTTATCTATTAAGTTATCTGTACCTCCTGGCTCTCCATTACTGATGGACAGATTTCATTTCCCCACATACTCTACCCCCTCCCCATCAAATTGACCTAATGTAAAACAGCCAGCCTTCTCATTCATTATTAGATGTTTTAACGATGTTTTAATAGTGACTTCAATTTCTCAGTCTAGTCACAAATGTAAGCACCTCTGAATAAGACTGTCTGCCTAATGACGAAAATGTTTAACTCACTTAAACATCGATGTGCCAGTCTACCCCACCAATATAGGGCCGTTGGCTATGGTTATTATTCCACCGACAGATCTCAAACCTGGGTTGCATTGACCAAAGCACATTAAGGCAGCCCTGCTTTAACTAGCATTGTGGAAGTTCTGAATAAATTATTCAACAAAACACATTTAATAGTGTCCCCTAACAGGAATGCATAAATTATCCATTCATTTATCTTAATTAGTCTTCTAATTGTCCAGCTGATAGTAGTGTGTCACCACATCTGCAAACACATTTACACTTTTAGGGGATCGATGACATGAGACATTTTCTATTTTTGTTTCAGCTCATCCATGTTTTTCTTGAATGCCATATTTCCTGTTCTGGATGAGAAGGCTTCCCTTTGTGAGAATCAAAGTTATTTACTCTTGTGAAATACAAGTCAACCCTTTTAGCCGGACCTCCTGGCCACGGGAGGGTGTAATCGATAAGGCTATTACACCAGAAAATTGTACAACGTTATTACATTGGCCTCCCCTCCGCCTGTGTTCACTCTGTTGGGTTGGAAAGCTTTACGTATGGGTCCCTTCTTCTTCTAATCATGAACCACACACTTCTCAGTCTCCCTGGTGACCACATGCTTGGCGAACGCTGTCGAGCAAATCACTGGGATGTGACTTGGCGAGCAAACTTCCAGTTGAGCAGCCATGTAAGACATGTCCTCTTTTGTCCCACCGTTTCTGTCGTCCAGGAAACACGCAGAAGAACAACTTTGCTGGTCTGGTTTGTGGTTCCTTTCTAAATCCTATCACGTTGTGGGTCATATTTTCTGCGACGTTTTTAAAAGAAAAAAAACGGATGCAGGATTATCCTATTCATTCATTTTGGTGTGTCTTTATTGCAAAATGAATGTCCCGTTTTAGAAATGTAAGGATTCGCTGGCTCTTGTGCACCACTAAAAGTCAGAATGGTTTATGGAGAACTGTGTCAAAATGGATGCCTGTAATGTGGTCGTTACTCTTCAAATGCTCATAGTCTGTCAGGGTAACACAGATAGAAACGTCAGGACAACCATGATTACATAGTGACAGGTGGTGTAAATCATTCCGTACATTTCCAATTTGAAATATGCTCAGTACTAGTATGTATTTGGTAGTGTATGCCATTCCTAATGATTTAATATGTTAGCAGTATGCCTCCTAACCATCATGCATTTTTAAATACAGTATATACCTAACAATCAAATAATATCTGGAAGATGAGGTGGGGTACGGAAGTGTTTGCTAACCTACATTAATGAGCTAATCCACTAGTCTTTTATTTAGTTTCTGTCTGTCTATCTTGAATAACAACTGTATCTATGTTGAGTCAAAAAAATAAATAAAAATAAATAAAAATAAATAAAGCAAGTGTACGTTTGGCATAATATCGACGGTTGGCAATTTTAGGGTTGAAAATTCAAGTAGGCTTGCCTTTTCCAGATTTATAAGAGCGATTGCATTATCCTTACCCCTCCCACAATTTCAATGTTGACCAATAGAATATCAGAGAGAATTCTGGCTTCATCTTTCTTGCCTTGAATCCACACAAATCCATCTCAGAGTTATGTAAGATCGTTTTCATTATGCCACTCAAGGTTCTCAAATGTAAAGCCTTTAGAAATGGCTCTGTGTTCTTGCATTGGTATTTTTTCAAACATATTTAGTACATCTTTGCTCATTCTTTGGCCAATATAACCCCCAGGAATGCTCTTTTCTACTGTATTTGTTGTTTCACTTCTCTCTTTGTCTTGGAAACAAGCTTTTAGACAGACATGTAGAAAGGCTTTCACATTTACATTTAGCTGACAACTAAGGTTGTTTATTTAATGTAGATGAATATAACAAGTTAGCAGTAGATTACCTTACTTTCGAGCCTCAGCAGGTGATGTACATGCATATAGTATGTGAAAAAACATGAATGTACATTAAGAACCAGCATGCTAAACACAGTATATTGTAGCCATGTATTCCATTCCAAACTGCCACGGTTTCAAATAAAAGAAGCAGTGATGGTATTTTACCTTACAACAGCCTCGATGGTCATATTTAGCAGTGATGGTCAATGGTTTGGGAAAGAAATGAGTGTTAAAAAATTGCAGGTGTGTGATTACTTGGTAACTTTTACCTGGAAATATATTAACCATAATGCAATTGGTTAATAGGGAGTGGCCAGTTGAAGAGTAACTCTTCACTGCCCTTCCTCATTCTGAATGGTGAATACATTTTCTGTGATCTTTCTCAAGTTAGGACAATGCTAATTGTTTTGTCTAATTAAAGTTGGTTGAAGCAGCACATTCTGTGTATTTTTCATGCCGTTGTGCACAGCACATGCAAACATTATTTAGCTTTGTAACTCAAAGCAATAAGTAAACATGATTTCTTATTTACAATGCTCTTGCAGGCACATTTTAGGAATTTAGGAATTAATTTAATTATATATTACATGAAAATAATGTATTTTAAGCAAACGAAGCAATAAAATGCAAGTATTTTAATGGTAGCTCTTTTCTTTTACACTTTATGGCTTGGAAAGAAACGGTTGCTGTAGGGCAATGTTGGAATGTTTAAACCTGTCTTTGTCCATTTTATCTAAGGAAAGCAACTATCACTAGGAGTATTCTGATCTCACGGACGCAGATTGCTTACTCTAGACTTTGCTACGACTAGTCTTGTTTTTATTTGGGGCAACAAGTGTAAATTCTACTCAGAACATTGGATGAAGCTATGCCTGACCTAGGATTTAAGCCCAACTTTTTTACGTCCAGCTGGTGCAACAGGCCCCAGGCTGTTGCATCCAAGGGCGTAGGAAAAGGGGAGGCCCAGGTAATGTTGCCCACCCACCACCAAATAATATAAACACCTTTTGAAAAATATAGCTTTTCCCCCTCAGTCCTACGACCTTGGATGCATCCTTGTATATAATGAAGCTTGATTTGTACCTGAGGATGATTTTACTCTACAGAGCCCATCAATATTGACAGAGAAGGTGGTACATTTGCTTTTAGTTTTATCAGACCCTCACATGTAATGATTTGAAATTATGCCTTGTTAGAGAAGAACAGTGCCCTACATTTCTATAACACAAATTAGATACCTTAATCTGGTTTGCATACTGGTGTTTCAAACTTTAAAAAAATGATGTATTTGTGTTAGCTACTATAAGCCTAATGTTCTTGTCTCCATTATCTGTACTGGACACTTATTTTTACATTGCTCATCACAGATTAACATTGCCTGGAGTTGCCTGACTTTAACGGTTACCCATACATACGCTAAATCTTCAATGCCGTTTGATTGTATTGGCCTGGAAAACTAAACTTTTAAACAAAACTTAAATAACAAAATCTTCACCCACCCCTAAACAGATATTTTGGCATGCTTTGGCATTTTTGTTTTTCCGCACATCCCTGCAACGACGTAACCAGCTAGCCATCGTTACTTGTTCTACACGACTGTCCCAAGTGACATGATGCACGTTTGATTGCAGCCTACCCTACCTACAGTTTTACATGTGAAATGGATATATACTACTGTGAAATAATAATTAAATCAAATCTTTAGTGATTAAATTCCTATCATTACAGTGAATATTCTGGCTTTTCTGTGGTTTGTAAATAAAACCCAATGTAATTTTTCTTGTGTTGGGGGTGTTTTATCAGTTCGAACCAAATTCTGGAAGACCCAATCATAGACTATATGCCAGCTAGTTACACTGTCCTTTAGACTATAAGCCAGCTAGTTACACTGTCTTATAGACTATAAGCCAGCTACTTACACTGTCCTTTAGACTATAAGCCAGCTAGTTACACTGTCTTATAGACTATAAGCCAGCTAGTTACACTGTCTTATAGACTATAAGCCAGCTAGTTACACTGTCTTATAGACTATAAGCCAGCTACTTACACTGTCCTTTAGACTATAAGCCAGCTAGTTACACTGTCTTATAGACTATAAGCCAGCTAGTTACACTGTCTTATAGACTATAAGCCAGCTAGTTACACTGTCTTATGCACACATGATTGACATCTGGAAAATAACGTTGGGCTATCAGCTGGTCATTGAGGTTTCAGATGATTGATGTAAATCTGCCAGTTAGCATGATTTATTCTACTGAATTGTAATGTATGGTCTCATCAATGCAGATATTAAATAACCTGATAATATAATGGAAATAGCATTCTACTGTACGTCATGGCATGTATCACTGGCTCTCCGTTTTATATAGTTTTGTGTGTAGTATTTGTAAAATACGTGGTCTCAGTGTGACATCCCGTTGAAAAAGAAAGTTCAAACAAAAGAAAACAAATAAATGAATAAACATTCAGTCTCAAGCTGGCATCAGCGGAGCTTTCATTCTTCATGTCCACATTTCATCTCGTTCTCAATCTGACTGTGAATGGCCCCATCCCACTCAATACACAGAACACAATACGCTCTGTGCTTCAGCCTTGGTGAGCTGGCATTTACAAAGTCAGGAAGCCCCTGTCCATTGATTCCAGGCTTTGTCACCGATCCTTGGCCCTGAGGAGGAGGCCCTTGCTGGATGGAATACAGAAAGGTCTGATGTTAAAAAAGGAAGCTAGAACTGTCTCCCTCAGTGTTCTACGTCTGTAACACAGCACCGGTCTGTCACGTTTTGGAGAAATGTCCAACAGGGTCATTTAGTCCAAGCTGTTGACCAGATCAATCGTTAGTTTTTGGAGGTTTGACAAGGGGATTTCTGTCTTTCTTTTGGCAGGCCTTATGGCGTATACTAAGAGAGTGCTGCCTTACAGTGGTGCACGTTCAGTTGCAAAACCTATGAAGATAGTATTTTTAATACTGGCCGACATTAAACGGTTCTGTCATAAATTTACTTGAATTTCCCCAGAACTATTCAAGAGGGAGATACTAACCAATTAGTGAGCTACTCCATCAGCCTTGTACAAGGTAAAAGCAAAAACCTGTACACACTAGGACCTCCATGGAAGGGTTTGGTGACCCCTGCTTTAAGTCGTATCCTTAACTCAGTAGTTATACTGCCACAGTATTGTTTTGAAAACACATTCTAGTACCTTCTAAAGTGCTGATGTTTCTTCACACTAGATTTATTTTACACATTTTAAATCTTGATGGGAGTGTAGGAAGTTATTTCTCTTTCACAACCCAGTCTTCAACCTTGCTTTTACAACTTTGGCCAGGTGAATGTGTGTACTAAATCACAAACCACTACTTCAGACACTGTCAAGTTGTTCCGACTCTAAAGAGTTTTCTTGGTTATTATTGGATGACAGAGTTCATTTCTTAGGATTGGAGATGAACCGTTATCGAGCAGTTCTCTTCCTTTCCATAACTGAAGGCTGTAGATGACAGGCACAAACCCATAAATGCTTCATTTGGTTTTCAGTCATTTTAGTCAAGAGATTAGTTGTTAATTAATAGGCTAAATGAAGTGTGACAGAGAGAGATTAGAAATCTACCTTTTCACCTGCAGTATTGGATTGCAATAATATGTCTCTGAATTCTAACATACATAATGAATTTTTAATCATATTAATTCAAATGCATGGTTGTCTCATTAAAAACAATTAATTTCTTTCATTGTGCAGAATTATTGAACAGCAAATTTGAGAATGTCTTTAACTCAAGGCAAAAGATAAAAAACCTAACCACCCCATAACAGGCTTATAATAAAATATACACTCAATGGCCATTTCATTAGGTATACCATGCTAGTACTGGGTTGGCCCTCCTTTTGCCTTCAGAACTGCCTTCATTCTTCATGGCATAGATTCAACAATGTGCTGGAAACATTTCTCAGAGATTTTGGTCTATATTGACATTATTATCACAGTTGCTGCAGATTTGTCAGCTGCACATCCATGATGCGAATCTCCTGTTCCACCACATCCCAAAGGTTCTCGATTGGATTGAGATCTGGTCACTGTGGAGGCCATTTGACTACAGTAAACTCATTGTCATGTTCAAGAAACCAGTTTGAGATGATGTGACCTTTGTGACTTTTTATCCTGCTGGAAGTCGCTGTTAGAAGATGGGTACACTGTGGTCATAAAAGGATGGACATGGTCAGCAACAATACTCAGGTAGGCTGTGGTATTTAATAAATGTTCATTTGGTACTAAGGTGCCCAAAGTGTGCCAAGAAAATATCCCCCACACCATTACACCACCACCACCAGCCTGAACCGTTGATACAAGGCAGGATGGATCCATGCTCTTGTGTTGTTTACACCAAATTCAGACCCTACCATCTGAATGTCACAGCAGAAATTGAGACTCATTAGACCAGGCAATGTTTTTACAATTTTTTATCGTCCAATTGGGGTGGGTCCATGCAAATTGGAGCCTCAGTTTCCTGTTCTTAGCTGACAAGTTTCGATCTTGGTTGTAACAAGTGGTTAGTTGAGTTTCTGTGGCATTTCTATCAGCTCAAACCAGTCTGACCATTCATGTCTGACCTCTGCCATCAACTAGGCATATTCACCCAGAGAACTGCCACTCACTCTATATTTTATGTTTTTCTGACCATAGTCTGTAAAACCCTAGAGATGGTCGAGCAGGAAAATCCCAGTAGATCAGCACTTTCTGAAGTACTCAAACAAGCCTGTCTGGCACCAACAACCACGCTCTGTTCAAAGTCACTTAAATCACCTTTTCCCCTCTATTCTGATGCTTGTTTTGGACTTCAGCAGATCGTTGGCCCAGGCCGTGACCCATTCCCTTTTAATGAAGCCTTGGCTGGAGGTGGACTGAACCAGGCTGTCCTGTCAGCAGTGCTTGGCTGGATCATATGAGGATGAAGTGCATTTCTGAAAGCAGTGCCGTTATTCACAGTACAAAGTTTAGCCTGTGTGGAGTTCTTCATCATGTATGGCTCTCTGACAAGGCCTTAAGCAAAACTGTTTCATCGGACCGCCTGCTCACAGATTTCTTTGATTAGGATAGAAGGTCGGGCCTTGTGGAGTTATGTTGTCTGATATCTACCTTCACATGAATGTGTTGCTGTGTAAGAACAGCATGTATACATTCCCTTTGTCCTATAGTATCCAGTTAATTCTTACAGTTCAGAATAAACTTGTGGTGCTGAAAATTAAGTTGGACATTCTCTTGAGACGTTTGTTCAGATGTTTAGGCCTACTATTGATGTGTAGTGATTCATTTGAATACAAAATAACTCTTGAATACAGTAAGAACAAGCCTAGTAGCAGATTGGTTGTTTTGTTGCTAAGGGCAGCTTGCCACAAGGGTGCTCAGCACATTGAACAATATCTCTGCAGGGGTTTTGACTATGTGCCTTCACTTGAGGTCAAATCCATGTAGGCAGAGAGAGAGACTATGTTTACTACTTCACTATTTATACACACCATCTGTTTTAGCCAGATATACAGCGTATTATATTGATACAAAGAATCAATCGGTGACTAGTACTTCAGCATTGGACTGGATCGGGGGAAAACTGTGCTATTTGTTTGAGGTAAAATAAATTGTAGTAGTATTCAATGTAAACAAGTACAGATTCTGTCTTTAACCGAACCAATCAAACTATATGACTACAATTATGAATAACAGCAAAGATTTAGTATCTTTCTTAGAGACTTAAATCTGTGGACTACACCCAGACTTACCGCAAATCCACGGTTTCCTCCAGATAGCGTTTATCTATCAAGAGCCACAGGGTCATGTTTTGCAGCCAGTGCTTCATTTGTAAATCCAGAGGTCCCGGAACACTTAGGCCCGTGAGACGAAGCAAGATCTGACGGGCTCACGAGTACCAGAGTGAATAATTAAGAAAAAGTTAAACACAACGCAACAATGCAGCAGAAAGATTAAACAGCCCAGTAGCCTGACAGTTTGCTTTAAACCTGAATGTGTTTGGTCCAACACAAAGGTCCTTGGAGCTGAATTAGCACAGCTCAGATTATGTCAATAAAACATGCATAGTGAAAACCGGCGCTTTGTTTATAACTTTCGCTCAGGAAAGTTAGGAAACTCAGCATAATTATGCATTTACAGAATAAATGTTCAGTAAATGTTTTTGGACATACGATCAAGTATAAACATTTATTTATGCAGAGTTACCACTGTTTGTTTCTAGACCAGTTAACCCGACATGCGTTATCTCGGCCAGGTCGCCATTGCAAATGAGAATCTGATCTCAATCAGTCCATCTGGTTAAATAACGGTGTTAAATAAAGGTGTTAAATAATAGTGTTAAATAATGGTGTTTAGCAAAGGTGTTAAATAACGGTGTTAGATAAAGGTGTTAGATAAAGGTGTTAGATAAAGGTGTTAGATAAAGGTGTTAGATAAAGGTGTTAGATAAAGGTGTTAGATAAA
>JACXGM010031768.1:0-12854 GCA_016801145.1 Umbra pygmaea
AGAAGCCTTATGGTTGTGATCAGTGTGGAAAACGATTTGCTAATTCAGGAAACCTGCTTCAACATCAGACAATACACACTGGAGAGAAACCTTATGGTTGTGATCAGTGTGGACAACGATTTGCTCAATCAGGAAGCCTGCTTAAACATCAGAGAATACACACTGGAGAGAAGCCTTATGGTTGTGATCAGTGTGGAAAGAGATTTGCTCGATCAGGACACCTGGTTCAACATAAGAGAATACACACTAGAGAGAAACCTTATGGTCAGTGTGGATAGAAATTTGCTGATTGGACCATACTGTTAACTGTAATAGCACTCACTTTAATGTTACTAGCATAGCACACATGAAATAAGTCATGCAACCAATCAACCTTGTTTATATTTTCTAAAAATAATCAACTTCATACTGCAGAGTTCTGGAATTAAATCCAATGGAAAGATGTGACAAATATTAACTTGATGGCCAGAATGATGGAATGACAAAAGCATGGAGAAAACAAGGAAGAAACTGCTCAGGATCTAAAGCATACCACTCCATCTGTGAAGCATGGTGGAGGTAGTGTTATGGCATGGGCATGTATGGAAGGAACTGTTCAGGATCTAAAGCATACCACTCTATCTGTGAAGCATGGTGGATGTAGTGTTATGGTATGGGCATGTATAGAAGGAACTGCTCAGGATCTAAAGCATACTACTCCATCTGTGAAGCATGGTGTAGGTAGTGTTATTGCATGGGCATGTATAGAAGGAACTGCTCAGGATCTAAAGCATACTACTCCATGGTGGAGGTAGTGTTATGGCATGGGAATGAATGGCTGTCAATAGAACTGGATCCTTGTATTTATTGATGATGTGACTGCTGACTAAATGAGCCTGATGAATTCACAAGTGTTTAGGGATATTTTATCAAAATTTCGCCAAATGCCTATACGTTCCTCTAGGCATCTTATAATGAAGCTGTTCATTTCTATAGTTAGAAAAACAGACTAATTGAAAAATGGCAAATATAGATTTTCTATTGCTTCTATTAAAGTTTAATTCTATTAAAGTTTAATATTAATATAAAATAGATAAATAATGAACTATAACAAAATAATATCATGTTTATACTATTTTAAAACAATCTCTTAAGACTTGTGACATGAACAGTCTGGTTTCAGAGTCAAACTAGACTAACAAGGAAACCTCACCAGACTATTCATTTTTACCATGACCTATTTCTAATTGTTTAACTGAAAAATATTTGGTTGTTTCGCTGCATTCTAGTGCTTCATGAAAAGCTGAGTGCAATTCCAGCAGAAGTGTATTAGCTCAGTATGGACTTTATAAATGCTGTGAAAATGCATATGTACTATTATTTGTAAGATTTTGTATCAAGCAGTAGATGAAAAATAAATAAAAGCTTCCTGTTGAAATCTTCACCCCTCCTACCCAAACTCGTGTTTGGTTGTAAAAGTTGTTAGTCTGAAAAGAACTCTCAACTGAACATCTATTTCTTCCAATGACTGGCCATGCAATACTACATGTGTAGTGCATTATTTCAAATTCAATTTACTGGGCCAGTATCGCCAGTATTGATACAGATACGGATACTTAGTATTATTAAAAGTGCCTTGTGTAGTTTCACAAATGGGAGAGTAGTGTATCATAATTTATGAGGTATTTATCAATTTAAATATTTGTATCTCTTAATATATAATTATTTATTAAATTAGACTATTAACCATGTTTATGTCTTGTCTTCCTAAAATGTCTGAAAATATTACAGTTGTATGCAAAAGTCTAGGCACCCCGGACAATTTCCATAATATTCATTCATAAATAAATTGGTGTTTGGATCAGCAATTTCATTTTGGTCTATCAAATAACTGAAAGAGACAGTAATATTTTAGTAGTGAAATTAGGTTTATTGGATAAACAGAAAATGTGCAATATGCATCAAAACAAAATTAGATGGGGTGTCCAAACTTATGCATCCTACAGAAATATCACATCAATATTTAGTTGAGTCTCCTTTAGTAGAAATAACAGCCTCTAGATGCTTCCTATAGCCTGTAATGAGTGTCTGGATTCTGGATGAAGGTATTTTGGACCATTCCTCATTGCAAAACATCTACAATATGTTTAGGTTCAGTAAATTAACTTCTATATTATTAATATTGCATTGTATGACTTCGACAATCGACTAGTGTGGACTTCACTGGAAAATGGGAAATAAACAGAGGTATGTACACTGGCTAATTTGTTCAAATTCGTTGTGTTCACTATAAGGAATCACTGCACATGTTTAGAGGCTCAAAGCACATAGAGGTTCAAAGCCCATAAAAGCGTAATTGTTGTATACTGGAGCAGGAGGTAAACACGGTTTTGGCAATACAGATTGTTTGAGTTACTCTCGCTACTGACAGCACTTCAGATATTCAAACAACAGAGCTATGTTTTGAAATCACCTGGAATTCTCCTTTAAGTGTGTAAATTTATGGAAGAAAGAAAAGAAAGAGCCACAAGCCTCAACAATAATGAATGGGTGAAGCAGGGCTGAGAGGAGAATATTATTTTCTATCCTCCGGCTATTCTAGTTTCTACCACGGAGGGCGCTAATTTCCCTACTGAAGACGACAAAAACTTTGCTTTTCATCATGATGTTTTATTTAAAGAAAAAGTACACACCACCACCTCAAACATGGCTGCAGTTTTTTTGCCTTGGTATACACCTTTGCGGTAACTCACTGACATCACATGATCTTAGCTGCTACAATGAAAATGCCCTCTGGATATTTGTTTTGTAGATCACTGATGGAGCACAATCAGAGCCTTCTTAGTGTTTGTACTGGGTGGGATGTATACTGCTGTGATGGTGACACATGTACATTCTCTAGGCAGATAGAAAGGTCTGTATTTAATGGTGGAAAACTCAATGTCTGAAGAGCAATGACTTGAGACCACTGTGGCATTATTACACCAGCTGTTTGTGTAGATGCCCACACCACCACCCCGAACATGGCTGCAGTTTTTAGCCATGGTATACACCTTTGCGGTAACTCACTGACATCACATGATCTTAGCTGCACTGGCTTCTCTCATTTTTGAATTTTATTATAAATACAATATGTCATCTGTAAACATTGTTTCATGATGCCTGCGGCTTGATTTTTTTACGAATGTAAGCATATGAACATTGGAAAAAACAATTTTATTAATAGGCTGGATTAATGAATGTGCCTGAGCCTCTCATGTTTGGTTTAAATTATAGTGACGTTAAAGTGGGTTGAGAGACGTGAAACCACAGTCCTGGAGCCTCTCAGATATTGGTGTTACTGGAGAATCTCCAGATCATCTGGCTGCTACAGGAGGAAGAAAGGTATACAGATACATGTCAGAAACCTAGAATATCATGGAAAGGATTGTTTTCTGCCATAAAAATTTTTCCTAGTGAATGTTTTTTACATAGCATGTCTCATGGCATGGACTGTAGTTTTGTTTTTATAGAGCAATCTATATACAGTATATTTTTGGCCTATAGTGAGGTGAATGGGAGAGTGACAGTGGGTCCATGATTTTGTGTTGCTGGCTATAGCACATCTAGTCCCAGAAGATATGAGATTATTTCTGGATAAACACCCCCTAGTCAATGTTTTTTTACATAGCATGTCTCATGGCATGGAGTATAGTTTTGTTTTATAGCGCAATCTGTATATGCAATTTAAGCCTATAGTGAGACCTGAATGGGAGAGTGGCAGTGGGTCCATGATTTTGTGTTGCTGGCTATACTACCTCAAATCTTGGAGAATTTCTTTATCCAATTTCTGGATAAAACACAATTTAGTGAATTGTTTTTACATTGCAATTCTAACAGCATGTTCTTTAGTTTTGTTCTTATAGAACAACCTGCATAGGCAAATAGGGTATGTATAATGTTAGTATAACCATCTTAAATAAAATCAAATTTATATATATTTTTTCTTCCCATAACTTACTTTCTGTATAAGTATAAAACATCATAAAACTTTTATGATATACTATGTAACTATTTATTTTGTGTACTATGTATAATGTACATACAACCATCAGTTAAAAAAAAACTTTTTTAAATACATTTTTATTGTTCCCCATAATCTAGTCAATGTACATGCTTAAAACATAGTAAAACTTACCTTTGTTTATTGTTTACTATCCTAATTAAGGAATTATACACTTTGCTAAGAATTGACCTTCGGACTTTTATTCTGAAGATGCCCCACTATACCGAACCAGTGACATCATCTTTAGTGTTACCAGCAAAATAAAGTTTACACAATGGAATTGGCTAAATGCAGGAGGCAGTCACAGTGGTGGAGGAGTGGTCATTGGTGTGGGGGTGCAGGTTGTCGGTGGCCAAGTCATGTTTTATGGTTTACTCTAGGAGGAAGGTCATGGGTGTTAGTTGGCGTCTGTATGGGCAGGACTTGCTGCGGCTGTCTGAGTTCAAGTACCTGGGTGTGCGGTTTGATGAGAAGTTGAAGTGGAGGATCATGTGAAGTATGTTGGTGCAAGGTGTAGGAGGGCGTTGAATCTCATGCGGGCGGTGGTGGGTCATGATTGGGGAGCACAGAGCCACACTCTGTTGTGTATGTATCAGGCGTTGATTAGGTCACTTTTAGATTATGGGTGTTTTGTGTATGGGTCTGCTGCTAAGTCGGTTCTGAAGGTTCTGGATGTGGTCCAAGCTGCGGCGTTGAGGTTGTGTTTGGGGGCCTTTAGGACCTCACCGGTGGAGGGTTTGCAGGTTGAGGCAGGGGAGATGCCATTGGGTATGCGGCTGGATAAACTTGCGCTGGCTTACTGGGCACGATTGAAAGGTAGCGTGGAGGGACATCCGGCAGTGGTGGCTGTGGGTGAGTGCTGGGAGCGTGTAGTAGGTAAGATAGAGGTGTTTGGGTGGGTGATTGGGAAGTTGGTGGAGGAGTACGGGTTACATGAGGTGGAGGTGGGCCCGACGGTGGCATGGGGGTGTGTGCCACATTGGTTGTTTCCGGTTTCATGGGTCGATCTGAGGCTGTTGGAGGGTAGGAAGGAGTTTGATGAGGGTAGTATGGGTAGGTGTGTGGAGAGGTATGTAGGGCAGTGTTATTATAAGTTTGTGCAGCTGTTCACAGATGGGTCTAAGGATCCGTCCACTGGGCGGGTAGGTGTGGGGGTGTATGAGCCTGAATTGAATGTGCAGGTGTTACAGAGGGTCACAGACCAGGTGTCAGTGTACATAGCGGAGATGGTGGCGGTGATTCTTGGGTTGAGGTGGGTGGAGGAGGTGAGGCCTATGAGGGTGGTGGTGTGTTCAGACTCGGCAGCGGTTTTGGGGAGCATCCGATCTGGTAGGTCTGATAGGGGTGATGTGTTGGTGGAACTGATGGTGTTGTTGTTGGGGTTAGAAAGGATGGGCGTGGAGGTTAGGTTTTGTTGGGTGCCGGCTCATGTGGGGGTGGAGGGTAATGAAGTGGCGGATAGGCTGGCTAAGAGTGCGTGTGGGAAAGATAGGGTGAGTGTAGAGGTGTCGTTGGGCAGGGGTGAGGTTAAAGTGCTGATATGCGGCAGGGGACTGGACCGGTGGCAGGGCAAGTGAGATGGTAGCAGGAAGGGGAGAGGGTATTATGAGGTGCAGCGGACAGTACGGGTAGAGGTAGCGACTATGGGGAGTAGGAGAGAAGAGTTGATGTGGTGTAGGTTGAGGTTAGGTTGAATTCATCTTTAAAGGTGGTGGGTAGGCATGAGACGGGTCTGTGCGATGGGTGTGGAGTGGAGGAAACGGTGGAACGTGCTATTGTATTGTGGGAAGTCTGATGATGAGAGGGAAATGTTGTATGTGAAGGTTATGGGGGAGGGAAGGAAGTGGGACATGGGGGGGTTGCTGGGGGGTGGGAAGGGGTGTGGGGTGGTGTTGAGGGCTGTTTTTAAATTTCTAAGGGGGACCAGGTTAGATAGGAGAATTTGAATTGGGTGGGCCGTGACCGGCCTCACACTCCGGTACAGTAGGTGGCAGTGTATGCACCATTAAGTCGGTTGCGATCTGCCAGATACCATTGAAGAAGAAGAAGAAGAATTGGCTAAATAAACGTGAGCATGGCATCGTTACTGAAAGGAAATCTGCAACACTATTCCAAGGTAGTGCAAACAGCTTTGCCACTGTACACTAAGGTAGGATATGATTACTTAGCTACGACATCTTAAACTAGGACTTCTAGCTAGCTAGCTACTACCAACAAGTGTGCTAGGTATATTACTGTAGCTAGCAATGTTGAAAAAACGACACATAGCTACTTTAAACTCAATTAATGCCAAATATGACTGTCGATCAAGTATTTTTTACTGTTATTGCTTGACTTTATTGAGTTTGCTTAATGTTATTACATTTTGTATGTACAAATTACTCTTAGATAACTTGTAGCTAAAAGGAATGGACAGAATAATCTCTCCACGCGGTTAGGCTGGACTGACGATTTTTCACTCTGGGTGCACCTACCAGTTTCTAACTGGAGTCAAGCCAGCCGCCACTTTAAAAATGACTGTCAAGCCAGCCGCCACGCTATTTCCTGATGCGCATACATGTTCAATATTACCGCTGGTGTGTGCACTGAAACGTCCAGTCTTTCATTGTGGAATTTCAGAATAAAGAACCTTTCATATTGTACACAATAAAACATAATAAAACTGTCTGTTTCCAATCTCTCGTTTCACTTCAGATATTTTAACAAGCACCCCTAGTAGCTTGTCAAAAAGTTTCAGAATAAATGCCCTTTGAAATATCACACAACAACACTGCATTCATAAATTAATTACAAAGAAACTGTCTTGTTTCCAATCATTCATTTCATGTCAGATACACTAACTAGCACCCCTGGTAGCTTGACAAAAAGTTTCAGAAATATTAATCATGGAGTTTCAGAATAAAGGCCCTTTGAAATATCACAACTCATACTGTATTCATGAGTTGATTACAAAGAAACTCTGTTTCCAATTACTCCTTTCACTTCAGATACCTTAACCAGCACCCCTGGTAGCTTGACAAAGTTTCAGAAACATTCATCATTGAGTTTCAGAATAAAGGCTGAAATGAACGTTTCTGAAACTTTTTTTAATCGGAAACAGACAGATTCCTTGTAATCAATTTATGAATATAGTGTAGTGTGTGATATTTCAAAATGCCTTTATTCTGAAACTCCATAATGGATGTTTCTGAAACTTTTTGTCAAGCTACCAGGGGGGCTGGTTAGTGTATCTGAAGTGACAGTTTCTTAGTAATCAATTCATGAATACAGTGTTAGTGTGCAATATTTCAAAGGGCCTTTCATAGTGGAGATGAGTAGCATCACATCTTGCTTCAACAAGAACCGTCTAACTAACAAGAATGAGCTTTGCACCCCCTTAGCTCCACTAGACCTGAGTACATATTTTTGTATAAAAACATTTCATTATTTTCACTGGATGATGCAGCTTCGCTTTTCTAAACGGCTTATTTCAGGTAACATTCATTTGTGGAAACTGTTCAATGTTTTAACAGACGAGCCGTATCTAGAATGTAATATACAGCAATTATAATATTTATAGACTGTAGGCAAATGAAACTGACTAGAAAATCATATGAAAATGTATGTGAAAAATTTTTGACAATATTTTTCTCCAATTCCTTAGTTGTATTTATTACAAAAGCTGTAATGCACTGTACAGTTAAACGTGCAATATGTAATTCTTGGCCGCCAGGGGGCTCTCAATCAAAACAATAGCAAAACTTGTACTTGGATGACGTCGGGAGGTTGCATGGGATCATGGGTTTTGTTATCGTCGTCAATGACAACCTTCCAATCTAGCATCTCCGGCAGAAAAAAATGTTCACTGACAAAGTAATATATTGTTAAAAAATTATAACTTTATTCACGTTATGTTTGGCGGCTCCCTGGATCTTATAACAACTAGAGCAGTCCAGGTTATATGACGCCATTTACGGGCGACAAAATGAAACGTCCCGTGTCTTCGAATTATATTACAAATTTCTCTGGATTTGAAAGTTACTGGAAACATTTAGAATAATGTAAGTACACAACTAAGAAATTTATATAATATATGTATAGTGATTTTAATGCAAAGTATGTATTTTGTTATTGTTTTGATTGAAATTACATATTGTACCTTTAACATTACAATACGTGTAGTGCACTGTACAGAATATTACAATACCTGTATACAGTGCACTATAGAGTATTACAATACATGCAGTGAGATGTTCAACATTACAGTATGCAGTGGCCTCAGGAGATTGTGTCCATTCCTTTCAGCCCCTATAATCAGGAACTGATTTAGACTTAATACACCAGAAGAATGTGATTAACTACCAGATATAATAGAAATTCGGGAGTCTTAAATACGGAAGCGTCCTGGTGCCAAGGTGAAAAAATATATGTATAAATAATCTCCTACGTATGACTTTTTATCTCCTACGTAGGAGTTTTTTTATCTCCTATGTAGGACATTTTACTTGTATGTAAAGTTTGAAAGAAATTGCAAGATTCGCGGTTTGCGGTTCAATAATCATAGGCGAAACATTTTCATTAAACAATATGCAGCTCCAGGGATGCACTGGGACAAAAATTCTGCCTATATTTATATGAGGAGAAAGAAACCCAGAGTGAGTGACGGGCGAGGGGAGCAACAGATACAGCGGGCGTGGGCGAGCTCACCCCCCCCCCCCGCAGGCCGCTTCTTGCTAAAGTCCCGGGCAGAATTTCTGTCCCAGTACATCCCTGGAGCTGACTATTATTTCGCCTATGAATCGTTGCCATTTATTTTTTAATTTACTTAAGTAAAATGTCCTATGTAGGAGATTTAAAAAATCCTACGTAGGAGTAGATTAAAAGTCCTACGTAGAAAGGAGATAAAACTATTTTTCACCTTGGCACCAGGACACTTCCGTAGTAAATGTCTCCAGGCTGGGAGTTGAGACCCATGATCTAATATATAAAATTGCTATTTAATGTCTAATAAAATATTGTTTATTTTATTTCCTCCCTCTCACAGATATTCCAGCAACACAAACATCATTAACAATAAAGCACTTTTACCAAGAGCTAATTTAGTAGGCTAAATTAGGGAGGAGGAACACGCATGTACTTTAGAATACGGCAGGAGGAACGCCCTGGACAGAACCCCAGTGTACTTTAGAATACGGCAGGAGGAACGCCCCGGAGAGAGCCAAAATCATGGCTGACATTCATCTTCCTTGACTGTAGAAACTGGAATATAAAGAAAGTTGTGTCTCTAAAGTTTATAACAACTGATTTGCTAGCGGAAAATGGATATTACAGTTGGGCTTTCTTTCTTCAGTGAAAGCATACATAGCTACAACCGATAGTTGTTAGTTGTTAGTTCATACCTGACGAATGATCATTGTTCTGTGAATATCCCTACCACACAACGCTGAGCTTTGTGGTAGAAATATAGATGATTATTCATAAGTGATACGCCAGTACACAGTTTAAATATTTCTTACTATGCCAGTATACAATTTGAATGTTTCTTCTAAATAGACTGAGATAAAATAACACATCCCTTTGCAGAGAGTCCTTGGCTGATCAACATCTAAGAAATAGCAGATTAGCTTGATAAATGTGACATTTGGCGTAGTTATTAAAATTACTTGTCAGTACTCGTACCGGCAAGTACCCAAAATGAACTACTCTGTAAAAATTAAAATTGGTATTGGCCCATCTCTAGACTTTACTAAACTTGCTTTTGAGCTACAGTAACACGTTGAACAACACGTTTTTTGCTTGGGAAACGTTTCATGTAATCAGCACGTGGGGGGGTTTTCTAATAATGACTAGAGCTAATTGGCCAACACAGCATGTTTTGGTCGAGGGGAGAATAAAAGTGTCACCTTTCTACAAAGGTCATGTGCACATTTCTCTGCCAACTTCTTCATCTCAGTCTGGTCTTGTCAGTTCTGGTCTGGTCAGCACAAAGGTTGTATGTATAGATATATATTTCATTACTAACAGTATACATTTCTAAGCATAAGCCTTTGTTGCTGAATTAAAATAATCTTAAATACAGTCATTAAATAAAACCTGAATGACCAGGTAATGGTAGTTTATAAGTAACTAGTTATCATAATTAATAAAAAAAAAACAATTTGAATGCCTCCTCTATTAAAAAAAGCAGAGAAAAAAAGGACACGGACCTCAGCTGGTCTAGAACTTACAACTCCCTACACTGAAAATTGTCACTAACTGCAACCGATCTAGCCCGCTACACTACGGTGCTCTGGGGACCTCTTTGAAAATAAGTTGTCTTTTGAGGGAGTGGCTTTACTAGGTTACAGCATTGTATGACGATTTAAAAACAGTGTTTATTACCCATTTTTGTACTGCAAAGTAAAACTGTATTTTGATATACTGTGTAAATAGTTAACATTTTTCACAAAGGGTTTAGCGACACATTCTGATTGGAGAATGCAGACACAGTAGTCAACGATATTTATTTGCTTTCCTAAAGCCGTTTTAAAACAAGCTGTTATTAAATTAAAAACAGTATTCTACTGTGTATAATAATAAAATTACATTGGTTCAATATCAGTCTATATGTCCCAAAAAAGGATCTCTAGGAAGCATTAGAACTGCAATCTCCTGTTTTATTTTAGGTGGTCTAGCACCACCCAGCGACAAGTATAGACCATTTATTGACAACTAAATGCACTGATTGGTGCCGTGGTATGAAAAGCACAGCTTTATCGTGACATCTGTACATTTCAGAAGCAGTTCCCTTCCAACAATTGTCATTATACTTATCATTTTTATTCATACCCCACTTATCTTGTGTAAAAAACATGCCATATATAAGGCGCCACCGGTTATACAGTAGTTAATACACACAATCGTTTTTGTGGACAATTATAGTGTTGAATGTAAATTTCATGATAGCACAGTAGATTAATAGTGAGATCAAGATGTCTGGACTGCTATTTTGAAGGGACAGTTAGTGTTACCTGATAATTTAACCAATGAAGCTGTCACCGTGTTGAAAGCAAGTGACCAATCATAGGAGGGCCAATGTCTCCCTTGGTTTCCACTCCCAAATGTCAAAAGTCAGTTTCTTCCACGTGCGTAGAAATCAACTTCGAGCGCAGAATTTACCTGCGAGAGCGTATTCTCTCCACCACTCGTAAAGCAGACACTCGCGGGTGTGTTTTGGCTGCTCTGTGTGCGTGCTGCCTAATTTTAAATGTGCAGGTGGCATTATTTCCCTCTCTCTATGTTTTGTTCCACGCTCGCACTTGCCTGTTTACACTCAAATGTTGAATTGGTGCGCAAAGAGTAATTTTCTGCGCCAGTGAAATGATATCATTTGCTTGTTTGATTTGACAGAAATACATCATGCCTTGTTACCACTGTGCAGGCTAGTGGTGGTGGTGGTGTAATGGTGTTGTGGATGATTTCTTGGCACGCTTTAGGCCGCTTAGTGCCAATTGGGCATTGTTTAAATTCCACTGCCTACCTGAGCATTGTTTTTGACTATGTCCATCCCTTTATGGCAACCATGTACCCATCCTCTGATGGCTACTTCCAACAGAATAATACACCATGCCACAAAGCTTGAATCATTTCAAATTGTTTTCTTGAACATGACAATGAGTTGACTGTACTAAAATGGCCCCCACAGTCACCAGATCTCAACCCTATAGAGCATCTTTGGGATGTGGAGGAACAGGAGCTTTGTGCCCTGGATGTGCATCCCACAAGTCTCCATCAACTACAAGATGCTATTCTATCAATATGGGCCAACATTTCTAAAGAATGCTTTCAGCACCTTGTTGAATCAATGCCACATAGAATAAGGCAGTTCTGTGTATATTCCAACATACATATAATGCTGGGTACACACCACAAGATAATCGGGCCAATTTTCCCCCTTCCAACCATCCTAGGTATCTCCCGATTATCGTGATGGTTCTACAGCTTTTTTCCTTGGTGTAAAGTGTGTTAAGAGTGACTGAACCTGCTCGGAAGAACGTCAGAGCCACTCTGATCACAAATCAGAATTCCTGTTGCATGGGGGTAACCCTGAGGACAATCCCGCGCACGATCTTGAGATCGTCACGTGAAATGAAATAATATCCAATCAGAAAGCAAGCTGAGAGAAGACGAAAGCATAAGAAATGCAGTCATGGCACATCTTAAATTTAAAATTTAAACAGCACAACATGTCATGTTAAACCTATCATAATAGACTGGACAAGGATAAGAGTTGGTCATGCTTATTCTGAAGTCTCGAGAGATTTTGCATGTTCACAGTCAGGACTCTAGTTGAAAATCTGTTAGTGTGGTGCTGTTTTTGTCATATCATGGCAAACCACACACTATAGGAGCAAAATGGTTAAATCTAGGATGTTTTGTCCTCATGTTTGTGGTCTCTCAAATCTACCTGAAAAAATATTTTAGTGTGTAAGAGAGGGGAGAGACTGAGAGACGGAGAGAGAGAGGGGAGAGACTAGGGGTGTCACGATACCAAAAATTCAGTAGTCGGTGCCAATACCAGTAAAATTACACGATTCTCGATGCCGATTTCGATACCACAGTAAAAAAATGATTTTCTAAGATTCCAACTACTTGAACTTGAAACATTTATTTAAACACTTGAAAAATATCATAAAAAGCTATAAAAACACGTGCAATATAGCATAGAACAACATAATAAAGTCCAAATAATGCTCATAGTGCAACAACTACTCCCCAGACACATTCCAGACAGCTTTTCAAAAGGTACTGTGCAAAAACAACAACAGTGCAAAACAAAACGGTGGATATAGCTGTGCAGCCATTAATCTAA
>JACXGM010031769.1:0-12853 GCA_016801145.1 Umbra pygmaea
TGTCTCCTCTGGAGATGTATCAGCCAGCTAGCGACGATGTATGATAACGTAACTGTAACCAAGTGGTGTCTCATTTCATAGGGGTATGTTTTCAACCCTATCCCTTACCACTCGGTTTCGAGGGGTAAGGGCTAGGGGTAAGACAAGGGGAAGGGGTAAGGGGAAGGGGTAAGACAGAGAAATGGGATTCACCCTTAATCCTATGACCAGTGTTCGTAACAGCTACCGAATGCATACAGAGCCTACAACTTAGCGTTTTGAGGCTCCCCAAATACAATGGCAAGCAGTTTTCTAGACTAGGCATTCGGCATTCACATTTTTCA
This sequence comes from Umbra pygmaea, assembly GCA_016801145.1. Classification (NCBI taxonomy): domain Eukaryota; kingdom Metazoa; phylum Chordata; class Actinopteri; order Esociformes; family Umbridae; genus Umbra; species Umbra pygmaea. The sequence goes on from JACXGM010031769.1 coordinate 324, forward strand.
TTTGGACACGCAAAACTTGCTTAGCTATATTTAAAAGCACATTTAGAGCAACATGTTTCCACTTTCAAAGTGTATGGCCTAGGGATGCTCATATTGACCGTTTAACCGTTAACCGAAAGTAAAACAGTTGGCCGATTATTACTATCAGTTAAACGGTTAAGAAGTTTTAAAATTATTACGTATTTAAAATGACAACCCTTGGACATTTATTATGACTGTGATATTAACTTGCGCTTTCATTTTTTTATGTACAGAAACGTATAATGCTATCGTATCGGGAAGCATATATTATTTTATCGGCTATAATTCATCATGCTCCTGATGCATTATAGGTGACAAAATAATGTTACACAAATTTTGTCAGTTAGTGTTCAAATCAAGTTGAATCCAATTAGGGAGAGAGGAGTAGCTACTTCGTTTCAGGTGTTTTATAGCTTTCTAGAATGTAGTTGGATCACTATGACTGTTAGAAATTATTTAAATAATTATTTTGCTTTTTTTTTTACATAGCTGGTACACTTCTGAGTTGCTTGAATATCAACCAATCACCACCAAGCCCAGTTTGTCTGGCCTTAGACCAGGCTTTATTTCTTAGAAGAAATAGTTCTGAGAGGTCCGTGGGGAACCATGGGTTTACCCTGACTTTAATTCCATAAGTCTTCATAGGGGCATACTTGTCTGAAACAGAGGTGAACATACTTAAAACATTTTCAAAAGAGGCTTTTACACATTCGTTTAATCTGTGTCTTTCCTCCTTTATTAAATGCAATGGAAATCTTGTGTAGTCTTCCTGGCCAAACAGTGCAGCACTGTTGGAGTCAGGCTCATCAGATATAACCCCCTTAAGCAAACAACACTGACTAGGAAAAAGCTAGCCCCTGCTGAGAATGCATAACACCACTTCCCCTTTGAGTGTTTTGTAGGCTTTTTCATACCGTTCAATGTTTTGTCCCTTTTAGTGTTTTGTAGGCTTTTTCATACCATTCAATGTTTTGTCTTTCTGATCCATTGTTATGGGCTTCATTCATTTTTTGACGTTTAGCAACAGCGGTTTTAATGATTTTCTTTTTTAGATTGTTTTCTCTTAAAGTTTGTTAATATGTTTTTCCTTAGGTAATCTAGAAGTCATGCCTATACATTTAGTCAAGAACGGGGCCAGTTTGGACCCCCAGGTTCTAGCCCAACTCCAGCCGGTCCCCATTCCACTCCTCACCCCTACTTCAGACTGCACTGGCAAGACTGTGAAGGTGTGTCTTCATCATGATAAACCTTTCTATCACTAATCATTTCCTTCCATATTTCTCTGTGGATCCTTCTTGCTTTATTCCATTATAAACATGTATGGTTCAACATCACTGTGTAACATCGCTTTGAAAATTATTTGAATCAATAATTACATTGACCTGCGTTTGATCATTTACTGTGTTATTTGCTTAAATTTCATCAATACTCTGTTATATTAGTTGCTACTGCCAAAGGTAATTAACATTAGAGCAGGAGTCACCATCCCTGGTCCTGGAGAGCTACCATTCTGTAGGTTTTTACTCCAACCACACATAATGTAGTCTCATTCAGGTTAGCAACCAGCTAATGATTAGAATCAGGTGTGCTAGATTAGGGTTGGAGTGAACCTACAGGGTGGTAGCTCTCCAGGACCAGGGTAGATGACTCCTGCTTTAGAGGGATTGTTAGCTCTCCACTGCCTTTTTTTTTCTGTCAAAAGATATTTGCAAAAGATTCAGATTACATTTGTGGAAAGCAGCAATAGAAAGTAATAACACATTTACTCCCTCTGTTTTCCACCCAGTTGTATGCTGTTTGGTTTTTAATTAAGATTTTTATCAAGTATGGACTTGATATATAGTCATCTAAAGGTTTATTTCCAAATGTTTTCCCAGGGGAGAGTAATTCATAAAGGGCCCTTGGTATCCATGGGAGATGACTCTTATGTCCTGAAGACTGTGATTCAAGGTATGGCATAAGAGTGATTATGTAGACCTATATTATGTACTGACAGGTGACTTTCTCTGGAAGATTATTTCAGCTGGCTGAACTGGATCTCACTAGTACCACTAAGCCTTTCAGTCTGTGGCACCAGGCCGTGATTGTGTTGTACTCATTGTTATTTTATCCTTTTTATTTTTAAAAAGGAGAGCCCGTTTTTTTCATAGCCTATGTTTTTTTTTCTTCAGTTAATTAGTTAGACAATCACACAATTAGACTTACAAATATTTTAAGTGTGCTGCTCACATTGATAAATTAAAACTTGTGAAATCTAATCATAGCTTGCATCTAACCTAAAGATTAGTTAAGAGTTTGTGGCTGGTTTTGTTGTTGTAATGTTGCCAATATCCAATGCTAATATTTCATAAAATGAAGAGCAGAAATTGACAAAATTACATAGTTAATTTAACTGAATTGTAAAATAAATGCTAAGAAGTTATGTACTGTTGTTATGCCTGCCAAGAATAACAGAAAAGATAATGACTATCTCATACTTTACACATGTACTGCTGTTAGAATACAAGTATGTCTATATTGTAAGTAGAAATAAATAGTTTAACAGATACCTATAAAACTAGTATTTACATTTTATTTGATTTCCCTGCAGACAAGTGGTTGCTCTAACAATTTGTGTATGCTCTAAATCTCATGGATGGTGCTGCCAGAATGAAATTAGAAATCAGCAAATTGGCATCGTTCTTTTCATTTGCTTGCTTTTGTCCTTAGCAACCAGGGCTTACAATTATCTTTTTTGTTTATGATAAAATCCTGCGATTTGAGTAGGCCTGACCCCCTTCAGTTGACTAGCTGGATGTTTGGTCGTTAGTCTAATAGTCGATAGTATAAGATTTTTTTACTTGAAGTCGCATGGACACACAACCCGACTCGGATTCCTGCCTGTTTCATTGAAAAGCTCTTTAATGTGTATTCAATGTTTTGTCAGCCAGGCTAGATGGCTAAAGTCACTCAAATATGGTACTACATTTTTATATTGTTTTTTTTTACAAGACCAGTGGTGCATCACTAATAAAAACACTTGTTACAACTTTTCCTAAATGGTATCGTAATGATACTTATAGCCTAATGCCAAACATCGTCTTTCATGTATCTGCTTTTTATTGTTGCAGAAGGCATGTGAAGTTAATCAGACTTTGCCTACCTAAAAATCTAGATGTACAGTATATTACACTTGCAATATTTAACATTTTTAAAACCAAATGTCTAAAATCTATAGTATTTAAGCATTCCGTTAAAGTAACAAGTGTTAAAAAATGAGCAAAACACAAACTGTCTGCAAACAGATTTTTGGGTACCACTTGAAAACAATAGGTTACTGTAGCTTACTATAATGTTTATTAAAACACTCACCACAGCCACCAAAATGTGTAGGTTTGGAGAAGTTTGCTGACAATACTCATGGTGTATTCAACGCTAGCCTTAAAAGGCATATTGGGAGACCTGCAAGGATTTACATATGCAGATGGATGAAAATATTATTGTACAATATTTTATTAAAAGAACAGGGATCTATCAAAGTATGATCTTCAAAACACATTTTTGGAAGTCTTCCATGGCATGATCAAAGATATTTGGATTTCTGTGATGATCTGATGATGTTTCAGTTTATATTTAGGCAGGAATATAGAAAATTCTAAAGGGTTCAGAAACGTTCAAGCACCAATGTAATTACTGTATGTTCACCAGAAAAAAATCCCCAGCTCAGTAAATGTATTCTTGTCTGTATCTGACATGTCACTATTTTGATTTAAGACAACCTTAAGTTTTCAGATAATCTTTAGTTTCAAAGGTGCTCCGCAGTTTGAGCAAGAAAGTAACTAATGGTTTGGAAAATGAATTCATGTTGTGCCAAATAAATAATCCAAATACAAAATGCATAGCTGTTTTAATATATAATACCTCATCGTTTAGCATTCATAGCAAACATAGACACCAAACATACATAGTCTTGTCATAAAATCTGACCTACTCTAGGGTACTTAATATATAAAGAGTTCAGTTAAAATTCTTAACTATTTTTATTTATATTGACAAGCACACCTTTAGAAATGAATATGTCAACCTTTCAAAATTGATTGAATAAATAATATAGAAAAACACTTACATACATAGCCTTTACAGATTGGGATGTTCTGTGCCTGGCTGTAATAATTACAAGGAAGCACAAAAGAGTTCTCTTTCACTTTTCCTACCGGATTTCATTTAAACAGTGATGTTTTCTGTACATTCTTTTGTAGGGGTCATTGCTATATTGTTCTTTGTGAATTAGGCCACCTAGTTCTAAATGTCCAGTAGCCAAAATAGCAACAAAGTAGCTGAATTGCTTTGTTTAAACATGGTTTCTGTGTTGACATTGACAGCATTTTAGAATAGTTTGCAGTAAAAGGCACTGGATGCAGTTGAACCTGGATATTAAGCTCACGGTCTAAAATCCTCTTTCGTTTAACAACAGCATCTAAGATCAGTTCTAAAAATGATTAGTCCTTAAAGTGAAACAATGACAAATCTGTAATTTGTCTGTTCCTAAATCGTGAGACGTAATTATTTCATAATCACCAATTCATGTTGAAGTCCAGCTTCATCGTTGCAACTCCAGTCAGATTTGATACTGTTGCTTATCTAATGGCATTCAGGTTTTTATCATGTTGCTCGTGTAGCTAGGAAGTGTATGCCAGAAACCTTATGCGATCTAAATAACTTATTCTCCTTGCTTTTTCTTTCGTTTAGCTCACAGGCGCCAAAGCTTTAACTCGCTAGAGCGTGACGATGCAAGTAATCATATTCGATTATTAACCCTAAAAAACCAGACCGTACCAGCCAATTGCATCACCCTCTGCAGGACCCACTGGCTAATTCATGAGCAGACAAGCCCACATTTTAATTTGTACCGTTGGCATACAGCTCTGAAATTATCTTGTTACAAAATATGTTGGGCTGTGAGTTGTATAAATGTGTCAATATTTCCCATCTGTAGGAAATCCTACAAAGGTGTTATTGTGGTCCCATATTGAATTTGCATGTCACTCTGATGGTATTACAGTACACAAAAATGTAATAAGAATTGAAAAGAGTGATGCAAAGGTTGCTATTTGACGGTAACTGTGCTAGGAGACCATTCTTTTGTTATGTTGTCCATGCTACACATCTCTCTGCATTATGCATGCATACAGAAGCGCTGCTTTTACTGAGAGGAGTTGTTAATGTCTGTATCTCCCTTAATTCTTCAAACCCACTGAAAAACTGCCCACATTCTGTGCTGCAAGTGTGAATTATGCCTTGATCCTTGTCATATGTAATAGTTATGATTGAAAATCTGTAATAATAAAACTATCAGTACTAGCCTTTTTCTTGCTCATATTTTACCCTTGTTTTTTGATCAGCTGAAATTTATACAATAGAGTTGAATAATCTGTTTTTTTTACTACATTTTGTCAGACAACATTTGCCCGATGTATGTCGAAATATGTTTTTTGAATGATTAGTCTTACCATGGGATCTAGCATTTACAGAATTAGTGATTGGTCTAAGTTGTGAACTATTGTCACTTTCTGAAATCACAAACATTATTTCAATTGGCCCACGGTGAGGTGGGCGACATGTTTACTCTGGCAATATTGAAATGTTGGAACTAATTTAAAGCGTAACTCTCACCAAAATGCAACCTAGAGTCTTTTTGTTAATGTACCCGAGTCAAACTTTTGTTTAAAAGCATAATTAGGATGGAAACACCACTTCTAAGATTTTCTGTATTTTTGGTTTCGGTCAAATCGCCTTTTGAATGGGAGCACTACAATGATAGCATCAAAATCGCTATTTTTAAAACACTAAGAAGGTTTGACACAAGATGAAACTTTGCTCAAAGTATCACCAGGGGCTGTACACATGAACTCGAGCATTGAGAACATTGTTTGTGTACACAGGGGCAAAATAGCATACACCAACACTGCTTAGGTGATATGTACAAAACCTTTCTTTTTAGTAAACTCTGTGTACACAAACAATGTTCTCAATGCCTAAGTTCATGTGTACAGCCCCCGGTGATACTTTGAGCAAAGTTTCATGTTGTGTCGAGCCTTCTTAGTTTTTTATCATATTTTTAAAACACTATCATAGTAATGCCTCCATCACTCCCATTCAAAAGGCAATTTGACCAAAACAAAAAATACGGAAAATCTTAAAACGGGAGTTTCCGTGCTAATTACGCTTATAAACCTAAGTTTTTCTCGGGTACATTAACAAAAAGACCCTAGGTTGCATTTTGTCAAGGGTGTTATTATAAAGCCTAAAGACTCTTTAGGTGTTGTCTGTGTATTTCCTGGCTTGCATCTGCATCTTGCATACACATACAGTGCACACTACTTAAGAGTTGTTTTTTCCTTCAGAAGAAGACACCCAACAGAGCCCGTCATCTGAACACTCATCCATCAATGTCGTCCTGTTAGGTGCATTGGCAAAGAGCTACTTTGAACATGTCAGTCAAGGGGTAGGTCTGTAACTATTCCCTTTCATTTCTGGACCTCAAGACTGTTGCACCCCAGCTTCATTTCAACCATCTAACCAAGCATTAGTTATGATATGGTAGAAATGAAAACCAGAATCCAAACCTTGTAGGCTTGAGTTGAATACAGTGGAAGCTGGTGAAACTAAATGGTTAATAAATGGAATGGTAACTCACACTGGGTTTAATGTGTTTAACACCATTTAATTTACCCCATTCCAGACATTTAATATAAGCACATTCTCCTCAATTAAGCTTCAATGGCCTGGGCTCTGCTGCCTGGCACATGACTTGTATGAGCGCTTGAATGTGTCATGGCCCTGGTTTGGATTTACCAAAGTCTGAGTACAAATGTAGACAATTAAAACAATGTAAAGTTATTGACCTAAAACATTAGGTGGATTTGTTATCTGTCTGAACATTCAACTTATATTGTGAAGTACATATTGTAACTGAATGCCTATTGCATTTATTTTAACAACCCTCTGAAGGGACGCAATTGATTCTTGTCAAAAGAAAATACAGACATTCCTTCAGTCTTTATTTTAGAATTCTTATATAGAGGACATACTGTAGACATGAAATACATTGAATTGTGATTCATGGCCCATTTTATGCACAGAAACAATGAAAGTGCTCTTTCATTTTGCCCAAAACTGGCATTCATTCCAGCCGTTTTTCTTTCTCAGTCGTTACATGAACAACATTATGCCAAAAGGGGCTGTGCATTCACATAAGCCTGAAGCACGCCACAAGATTTCACTCTTTGCTTTCAGACTGCGGTAATCCTCAAAGAGACGCTTGGAACGTTAGCTGCTGTAACAGAGCTCCGAGTCCTAGTCATTGTTAGCAAACTCAACAGTCCTAAGGATGGAATATTCCCCTGTGGAGACGGACCCTGCAATTATCAGGTCCATTGAAGTAGATTAAGTCTCCAGTTTGAGTTGAGGGATGTTACTCACACCGATGATCACACAGTTCAGGTCCACTAAATCAGTGGTTTTCAACCCTCTGCTTGAGGAACATCTATTTCTGAGCTAGCACACCTGATTCAACTCGTCTGCTAATTCTCAGGCCCTTGATTAATGATTATGGTGAGCTAGTTCAGCGGCTCCAGCTAAACTGCGGAACATCTGGTGTGCCCCGAGGAAAGTTTTGAAAAGCACTGCACTCCATGACGCACACCAAATTTGTAAAATAAGTTTAGCATTTCATACAGATTCAATAAATGTAAACGGTACAAAACCTTTTTTTAAATTATGTTTGCTGTTAGATGTCGAACAATAAAGGTAGGAACCCATTTTGGCTTAAATTGTACAGCAACCCTGGAGCATATCCTACGCACAGGAATGTTCTTAGTGTTTCACACTCACTTTTGTTGTCCAAGTGCTTCAGTCTGCTTTACTTGCTCTATTCTGTTGTAGAATATAAACTGAAAGTACACCACTAATTCTGAGAGGAATCATCCGTCTCAGCAGACGTATAGGGAAAAGGGATTTGCTATCATAGCTGTAGAGCAGCTTGTAATCCAGTGTAACATGATTACTTAGTATCTCTCTCTTCCCATTGTCTGCCTTACTGTATGACTCTGACACTGTTAAACCGTTTGGAGGGCAGTCACTAACGGCTTCCCTCACCAAATACCACTGGCTTATCAATTTGTAATGTGTAGCATATTACTCACAAGCTGATATTTCTTACCAAAACGTCTGGCATGTTTCCACAGGATGTGCTGCTGCTGGCAGGCTTCACTGTGGGCAAGTCTCCCACTGTCAACAAAGACAAGTTCCATGTTTGTAACCTGCAGCTGTGTGGAGACGATGCTTCAGTGTATGTGAGTACATTACCAGTGTATGTGAGTACATTACCAGGGAGGGTTCCCACCAGGGCTACTGGAATGCACAATACATTCTAACAGATTATGACAGCAAGCTCCTTTATTTCCATTACATTTTACAACTAAAATAGTAGACCGTGTCTTGTTGGAATTCATCATATTTAATCTGCTATATACAATACAAAAGAGAGAATAGCAGGAATTGGGAAAAATAAGAAATCTGTTGACATGATCTTTCAGGACCATATGAAATGTTAGCATGTACTACTCTACTGTATATAAACTTGATGTGTGCAAGTATCCTACTGGTAACTCAACCATACATTTCAGATGATAAATTCTTCACTTCAAAATGCAAGTCTTGCCATGAACTGAAACTAAAACTAAGTTTTTGAAAATCAGACAATGCCAGAGTTGTTTTTGATGAATTTACTATTTAAATCCAGTGCAGCTTTAACTAATTGGTAATAACATTGTACATTGACTTATCAATAGTATAAGCTGTTAGTAGTTGTTGTACCTCTAGTTTCTACAGATTTGTTCATTACGGGATCATTTTTTGATATAATAATTTCCTGAATTGCCATTCTCTGTGTCCAAGGTTTTCCTCTCTTCTACTTTAAGCCCCAGATCATCTATACCCAGTAAACGAACCTTTCCGCATGGCACTGAGGTCAGTCTGAAACCTCATTAGCTCAAATGCTTTTTTCTTTTTTTTCTGTAAGTAACATTTCAATTTGACTCTGTGTTTCATGTTGTCAAATATCTTTGTGGCACTGAAGGCTATCTCGCTACCCAGCTGTCAACCCAGGCCAATTGATTTACAGTATTTAATGTACTGCCATTAAGTGAAATATCCAGTTTCTACTACTATTCATGTTTTAAAGTAATATTCAAATAGACATGTTCTTTCTTCATTACTCATTACTCATCATTATTCGTTACTTATATTAGCTATTGTTAAGAATACCTCCAAACAAAAGAAGAAAAAATACAATTAAATTACAAGACAGCATTTGGAAAAGATGTTATTACAAATGCCCTATTTCCCCAAATAGTTAGTAGTTGTTGGCAGATTCACAGTCCGTTTATTATACACAGTAATCAAAACGATTCAGAGGTTTGAGAATCACTGCTTTATCTCCTGCCTGCCTTGAACAGCTAAACCCCTTCCAATAATTCACATTGGTTGTGTTCTTCTCCATGTTTAAGCACCGCTTTCCCCCAATTGTGATTTGACCAAATAATCCAATTAAAAAACAGGAGCCACTGCTGGCAGTGTCTACATAATACAGACTGATCTTGGGAGAAAACCACAGGCAGGATAGGCTAAATTAACTGGAATTCGGAACCGTACGTTCTTTAACATTAGCTTGATTACCAAGCTAGCTAGTTAGCTAGTTCCTATGACTACCTAGAGTCATAAATACATTGTTTCAGCTAATTCTCTAGAGGACTGAATTTATTAATGGCTCCTTCAACTGGTCTAATGCTGAATGTTAATGCAGTAGTGTTTGTCTTTAGGTCACTAAGGCTGCGAAGGTGGCGAAGTACACGTATGTTTCACTGAGCAACCTAAAACCTGGGATTGTGGTGAACATCTATGCTGTGGTCTGCTTCTTCAAACAACCATTTCAGACCAAGGGGACAGGTCAGTCAAACTCTATGCAAACGTATTATTATTAAAATTATTATTTTCAAAATGTCTTCTATCATGATGAACAACAGGACAAACAATATAATTGATTTGTGGGATTTTTTTTAAGGTAATCAGTATTTTATGGACAGGTACATTTTTACATTTTGGGGGGCCTGTTTTTTGTATGTTTGCTCTAGGAAAGAAGGTGCACATTTTTAAGAGGGGCCTCATCACATTTTTTTCAGGTTTTCTTCATTTAATGAATCCCATCTTATCCTGCTTTGTTTTTTTACCTCCATGTGGAACAATCTGAGCTGCACTCACAACCCTGTCCGTGCAGGTAGAAATATGCTTTCTAGTGCAAACATCCCTATACAACAAATGAAACAAGAGTCCAATCTGCTCTTTTCATTAATTTTCTTTCTGTAAAATTTGAGAACATTGTGCAATTGAACCCCATATTTCTCAGTGTTATTCCATTAACTACTGACAGCATTTCTCCCAAATATCAAATAATAATAATGTCATTCAGGGCTTTTTTTGCAGAAAATGGTAACTGGTCCAAATAACCAAGAAGATGCAGTGATGTTAGACCTTGAATAAGGCCATATAAGAAAACAAGTTCATTCATTTTTATACAACACAATATTAATGTGTTACTTAAGAAGAGTTCAGAAATGAATATTTGTTGGAATAATAATAATTGTATAATAACACTTTCATGTGTTTTGGCATGCTCTTCACCGATCTTAAACATTGATTTTGGGTGACTATGCCATTCTTTGCATAAAAATTAAACCAGCTCTACTTTGTTTGATGCCTTGTGACCATCCATCTTCCTTTACATTCCAGATGTTTTCAATGGGTTTGATTTAAGAAAGTTTTTCAGTGGTCTAATAATATATTTTTTTGAATAATAGTCAATAGGTTTACTTTAGCTAGCTAGAGAGTGTTCCACATTTCTTGCTAGCTGGCAAACTAAAGAGCACTTGCTTGACCACACCTGCAGCCTCAATCCAAAAATGTTTATTCATTCATTATCTTTCTGGGTATGTGTGCAACAAGTGAAAATTGTTCTGTTGCAACCACTTCCACCAAGTCGATGCAGCATATAATGTGATGCATTTGTTTGATGAATCCAAAACAAGATGCGCAGAACGCTCTGCAACTGCTACTACCACGCAATGCTGCAAGCACAGCATTCCTTTAGAAATTAATGAACATATTGGTATTTTATAAAGATGTAAGTGTGATCGGGGCATAAGCGCTGCAAGCTACTGCATATATAGATGTATATTAGCCACTGAAAAATGATATGGCATTGGGTGAAAAAGATGTCCATTCAATATCAATTTAATACCCTGTCTACTAGGCTCTGTGTTTTTTAAAAGAAACCTTTAAACAGATCTCTAAGGTCTTTAAATATAATTGACTTTCACAAAACAGGAAAAGGCTTCAAAAATTCTGTCAATGCTTTTCAAACTGGCAGGAAATGGATGTTAAATGTAACAGTTCAGTCAAATCAAGACAACTCAAACTGCTCTGATCTGTTCAACAGAACCTACAGTTCAACGCAGAAGACCTTCAGAAACACTGTGTCCTGTCCTCATTGAAATTCCTTTTCAAATAGTGAAATTTGCGCTGCGTAGGAAGTAATTGCTCCATCTAAACTGTTTTTTTTCTTCAGTTTTTAAGATGAAATAAATGAAAAAGCATGAAATAAATGTTCTACAGTTTTTATAAGCTGACCACAAAGCGAAAATAGTTTTAACTTTTGCAATATTCTACACATTGTATCTTTAAATGCACCATAATAGTGCAATGCACAAGTAACCTTGGAGAGGTGCATTGTACATTCCAGCATTCATGGTTATGTGGTGTGTATTTTATTTCATGTTTTGCTGAGGCCTTTGATCAGAACATATTTCATAGTAGTGGTCTAGCTTTGATGAGCTCCAGCCCCAATCAGGACCTAGAGTTGCTGTAGGCTACGTTTTGCTTCAAAGATTGGGCAGTGGGGTAGGCTGGGTTGTTCATCCATTACCTTGCTTGTGAATTTTAAAGAATATTTTATCAATCCAATACTATGAAAAGTACACCAAATCCCTTGATTTGATTGGTTGTGTTTGATTTTATATTGATTCACTTTTTTATTTTAGGATCAGTATTTGTTTTAAATGACTTGAATTAACTCAGATCCAGAACTAGTATTAACTCAGATCCTTCTGTTGGATCTCTTAAATGAGCATTCCAGGTATATGATTCGATGCGGTTACTGAGGTGGGGCTGGCAGTGCGGGGCCAGAGCACCTTTCTCTACCACCACAGGGCACATCTTTTTCCTAGGAGTGTTGCTCAGTCCTTTGACTCGCAACCTTTGACTTGGAAGTGCTGCGATTGCCTTTTAACTAGGCTGCTCCTGCAGAGAGTCAGGCAGCATAATGAAGTCACAGAGAGAGTCAGGCAGCATAATGAAGTCACAGAGAGAGTCAGGCAGCATAATGAAGTCACAGAGAGAGTCAGGCAGCATAATGA
>JACXGM010031770.1:0-12872 GCA_016801145.1 Umbra pygmaea
TTATGCTCGGAACCGGAGTGAATGGAATGGTGCGCAACGAACAAAACCAATTGTTTTTTTGATTTGCACACATTCCATTCACTCCGGTTCTGAGCGTAATACGAGCCCGTCCTCCCCAATTAAGATCCACCGACCGCGGCTAATATATATATTTATATATATATATATATATATATGGCACATGTTACACACAAATGCACACCGTAAAACGCAGAATTGAATCAATGATGGACCGTCGGTTGCCATTCACACACAATCTAGAATGTCCTCATTGCAACTTCAGTTCAAATGGCAAAATAAGCACAAAACAGTGTATTGAATTATTCTCTCATCTAAGATGCTATTCACAATTTTGAAGTATCAACAAATACAATTTGAACAGGTTTAATAATCTGGTCACTGAAAGAGAAAGTAGTTCCGTTCTCACGGAGTGAAATTCTACAAATATCACCTTTAAACTGTTGATGAAGCTGGCTTTATAGTACATGGAAGTTTTAGATTCAATCATACCCAAAATAAGTCTAAAGTAAACTCCTTTAATCAAAGATATATTAGCATTCTGTGTTTAGTACAATGAATTTGATACTTGCACTTGGACAAAATCTTGTTTGGTATTGTTTCATTAGCCATTCAACATCATTAAAAACACAGTAGAACAGTTGTACAAAATAAGTCCAGTGATTCTTTGTCAAAATCCATGCACTCTTGTAGACTGAATTCCCATATTTTCGAAAATTTGTGATAATAACTTTAAACTGTGAAAACGGAAAAGCCAAATCAAATTGATACAGCGAATTGCAAACATTATATAAAGGAGTAATTCATTTTTTCATGCTCAGGTTGACCTTACTGTGCATTCACATGAACCTCTTGAGGTTATAGGATTGATACTGCAACTCCACTTCTTTCAACCGTGTGTCCTCCAGAGTAGCCAGGCTATGTGATGCACATGCGATAGGACATGAAGACTCTCTGAACTTGATTGACGTCGTACTCATCAAGCATACCTTTGAAAGCAAAATGCATTTTTAACCTAGGGGGTATTGCATGCACTACACTACTGACCCTACAGAGCAGTTCTGGTATAAATAGTCTTGAGGGCTTGTGCCCTGCCTACCTGCCATTGTGGCAGTGACTGTACTCTGTAGGGTCTGTCCTGTGCCCCTGTCCAGAGACTCTTGCCCCAGCAGCCAACCGAGGACCCTAAACAGGCAGACCGATGTGTATCTAGGTACTTAAAGGAGAACATGTTTAGGCATGTTGGAATTGACGATGTTATCTGCTATTACACACTGTGTCCTATTTGTTGAAAGTACAATATGCAGACTGTTCCTTTCTGCTTCAGGACCTGCTATGAATCAACATTAAAACATAGCTTCCATACAGAGAAATCATTGAATATCACTTTAAATTTGAACAGCAGCCGCTCACCTGAAGAAAGGATTCTTTAGATCCAAACTGTTTCCAGATTTAAAGCCTGACTGATCCACGACTGCCGTGATGTGAATGTCATAGCTCTGCCTATTCGAGGGTCAGGGCAAAAAGCCAACAATATAATCTCTAACATTGTTTATTCCATTGAATAGTAACACTAATGACTTTGGTTTACCTAGTGTTTGCTATGAACTGGACAGTTCCGGATAGAGTTTGTCCCACCTTGCCAAACAGAGGGGTCTGGAAAAGACAGCGAACTTGATACCAGTGAGTCAGAGGTTCACTGGGAGCAGTAGACAGCCACACTGTCATCCTGCAAACAGAAAGTTATTGGTAGTCTATTTCACATGAACAGAGTAGCTACCCATATTTCTACAAAAACATGGTATGATATAAAAGCAAAAATGCATTATATGAGTCATCTATACATTTTACAAGAAAGCTGTATGTTATGACAAATATTAAACAGTATAATAGTGTTAAAATGTTGAAACCTTTTAATATTTTTAGGTGACTCATAAAATACATGTTTGTCTTATACTGTACATGTCATGTCATACCATGTTTTTGTAGGAAAGTGGCCAACGTCAAGTACAAATCGTGTTTGAAGGCAAAACCTAAATAAATCTTATCTTTGTCTTACTTTGATCCTACAAAGGCTACGTCAAACCAGAAGGCCAACCCGTGTATTAATCCAGACTGGAGCAGTTTAAACACAAATGGAATCTCCATCCTGCAAACCAGTGAAATAAATGGTTGTTATAACAGCATTTTGTCCCTGTCAAAGTGCCACTCTAGACGTACAGTCAGAAATAATGAGCTGTAAGAGTTCATAATTTCTGGTGAATAGTTAGACAATCACCTGTATAAGTCCTCTTCTTTGGCCTCCATGAAATTGATGCAGTGTTTGACAGATTTCGCCATTAGAATTGACATGTCAAATGTATCCTTAAAACAAAATGAGGACAGTGAGAAATAGATCTTCATTCACAGTATATAGCAGCATGACAGAGTAACTAAACCGATGGACGTACCACTATGGGCTGCTTGAAAAATTCATCAACTGCAAAACTGTGAAGACCACTCAGGTTAACCCCGTAAAAACATGTCTGGTGCCTACAAAACAAACGTGGAACATAAAATACTACACATGGCAGACACAAATGAAAAGCACATTTAAAATGTTTAGGTACCAGCTTCAGAATGATTGATACATTCGGATAAACTGTAAAGACCCCTAACCTCTTAATGCAGCCAGTACACCTCAACCTCCAGCACTGAAAGGCTACAGACCAATGTCATTGTATACTGTGACAATGAAAAACGTGAAGTGTGTCAAAATAATTTGCTTCCATTACACATCCCATGTTGGTAACGTGTCTTTCTTCCTTTATTGCTATGGTTGATGTGAAAGCTAGCATGTGAAACATGAGCTGTGCGTGAGATGACGTGTGTTAGCCCACTACCAAGCTGTTCTACATGTTGACGCTTGATTGAGGGTGCTGTCAGCACTAGTGAACTGGTGCAGGCGATATAGGTGTAAGTGAAGGGGCAGGCAAAGGATTCACAGACCAGCATTACAACATGTAGCCTCTGTGTAAGGCTGGTATCTGAGCTCTTGTGGTGAAGGTAGTAAGGGGCACAAACTACAGGCGCAGGCCTGACTTTACAGTCTACATGGCCCTCTGACGCTGGCAGGGTGAGCAGGGTTTTGTGTCAATGGGCTCTGAGAGGGTAAACTGGATTGAGTCGGATTGAAACTGGATTGCTTTGGACTGAACTGAGAGGCTTTGGGAAGATGGAGGCGGGGTCATCCATGGTCTGTTAACACAGTGGCATCTAGCTTCGCTCTGCTCTCACCATGGGGAGACGTGGGGGGGCACTGTGAGATCATTCCCATACAGCGCTTCACTGCATTTTCATGGCAGCCCCATGTGCCGCTGCGCTGTTCCAGTTATGAAGAAAGCAAAGCGCTGATGCCAAGCACTGTGAATTCCATATGGAAAGCATAGCACGAATGCAGAGTATAAAACTGTTGGGAAGGGTAAAACTTTGCCTTAAAGGGCTTGTGCTTGAAAGAGTGACTGAAATAATAATATGGTTCTGACTAAAACATTGTGAAAGGTTTGTGTTTAACCTCTCACCAGAAGTTTGAGCGGGCGTAATGCTCGATGTAGAGTTGCTCATCAGTGAAGGGAGCCAGGTGCATGTCACTATATGTAGGAAACATCATACCTGAAAATATATATATTTTTTAATATATAATACATAACCCCTATCAACCAGTCAATCACAGCATGAATTAAGATCTCTTAGTATGTTATAACTGACCCTTGGGTTTGAGCCACTTTCTTGAGTGGAGGTAGCTCTCCAGCATTCTCTCATTTAGCAACATGTAACCAATAGGCTCTGAGATGATCACGTCCACTTCCTCTGGGCACAACACCTCCTCAATCTTCTGAGCCAGAACTATGATCTTATCTGACAGATGATTACTTTTTACAAGCATCTAGAAAGAAAAACAGAGCCGTCAAAAACTGGCAAATGTTTTATGTCTTTTAGTCAGATTGGGTCTGCATCTCATTCACCTCCACCACGCATCCAAGGTTTTAATAACGACATCCTGTTTAGCCCACTTGTGAGCAGATGTCTTGGATCAAATATACTATAGCTTGTTTAATCAACCGAGATAACGTGACATTTCTGTGAAAAACAACAGAGTAATAATCAGCTGTTGACTCATTGTGTTTTGGTAGACCCTCATGCACGCAAACTCTACCATGAAAGGCTCTGGAACAGTCTGCGGCCCTGCTGTGTAAACAAAGTTAAATGATTCGAGAGCTTCTGGGCTACTGGGGTTGAGAGAGTCCCTGGAAATCTTGTTTCAATAGGATGCTGTCTCCTTAGAACACCCCCACAGTTCAATACAGACCTTCATTGGCCGTGGAGCATTCCTGTAAAGCTTGGACTTAGGCACACAAAGGCTGGCCAAGCATCCACAGGGGTGGTCCCAAGCCCACTAAAAATAGAAAGGACAGTGTAGGTCTACAGTTTAATAGGGATGCAGCCAGCTCAGTTCCCAAACTGAAACACCGTCATTAAAAAAATTGTGTTTCTAAAAAAGTGTGTGTTTGTTTCTGTTATTGTCAGATGAGCTGATGTTTTGAAGAAAATAAATGCATCTGGTTGCATTCTAGAAACTAAAAAGCAAGTGAACCCCGGCTGAATGTTAAGCTAGAGCCCTTTCATCCGTGGAAATATGTGTCCGTCAGCTCCAACCTGGTTCCAGAGCCAACAGCCGACTCAAGTCATTACCACCTCAGAATGTCACGCTCTACGTGCGAGACAGGAGGTCCAGTTACAGGGGCTGTTCTGGAGGTGTGACTTTATGTGAAAGCATTTCCAGGCTTTTTGCAATTTACATCAAAGTTGTTCTTGGCTCTTGACAGGTTGTGAATGCTTTGTTGATGACACAGGTGATTAATACTGCAATAAGTGATTCATCCTCTTTATCCAGGGACGTACTGTATCAGGCCAAGCAAAATAAATGACTTTATTAACTGGTCAAATCCATAAAATTGTCTTGCTTCTGCAAGGAATAAATGGTTAAAGCTGCAAAAAGAGCAGCAACATAAATCAGATTTCAAAGTTCAACCATGTGAACAGACCAATGAGGTTACTAAAATTACGTCCATTCGTCACACAACACACAACTTTAAGCAACTGAACTGGAATGCTGGTGCTACAGATTGAACGTGGCTGATAGTCCATGCTAAAATGCAAAAGGAAACTTGTTTATCATTGACTTTCACATTTCTTTATAGGAAGAAGACAGAAGTACTGTACCTCTGCAAATGTGGCTACAGGGCTTGCCTCCACAGCATAGACCCTCTTTGCTCCCGCCTGGATGGCAAAGAAAGATAGGATCCCTGATCCACTGCCAACATCCAGAACTATCTGGGTACAGAAGGTAGCCAGACATGTGGAGACAGAATGTTAGACAAGATGTGCTTATGGCTATGTGGTTCTGTGTGTTTCTGGTTATTTGTTTGCATTTTTACCTTGTCCTTGAAGTCAGCCTCATTTAGAAGAATGGCCTTTTGATAAGTGGCAGTCCTCAAATAATCCTGCAGCATGTTCTGTTGTTGTGATAGACAGCCATAAAACTAAAGAAGAAATGAGAGGTTCACCAGCTTGTGAGGTCTGGCAGATTATATCCCAGCAGACTGTGTCTGGAGGTCTGGCTGACTGTATACAATAAGACTTTCTCTGAAGGTCTGGCTGACTGCACACCAGAAGATTGTTTCTGAAGGTCTGGCTGACTGTATACCAGAAGACTGTCTCTGAAGGCCTGGCTGACTGTATACCAGAAGACTGTCTCTGAAGGCCTGGCTGACTGTATACCAGAAGACTGTCTCTGAAGGCCTGGCTGACTGTATACCAGAAGACTGTCTCTGAAGGCCTGGCTGACTGTATACCAGAAGACTGTTTCTGAAGGCCTGGCTGACTGTATACCAGAAGACTGTTTCTGAAGGCCTGGCTGACTGTATACCAGAAGACTGTCTCTGAAGGCCTGGCTGACTGTATACCAGAAGACTGTCTCTGAAGGCCTGGCTGACTGTATACCAGAAGACTGTTTGTGACGGCCTGGCTGACTGTACACCAGAAGACTGTTTCTGACGGCCTGGTTGACTGTATACCAGAAGACTCTCTCTGAAGGCCTGGCTGACTCTTACATTAAAACTACCTGGAAGTACTGCAGGGCCGAGGAGTCTGCAGTTCTTTGGTCAAACACTGACTCTTGTGTCTGGGCTGGTTTATCTTCTCTTCTTAGCTGTCTGTGAAACTCCTGAAATTCTGGAGTTAGAAAACATCATATTTTATTGCATTAAATCCAGGGGCGTCCCATGAATTTTATCATTGGGTGGCCAGGTGGGGCCACTGATTATTTTGGGGTGCCACAACAAAAGCAAAAGCCACAACTGAATTCCAGGAATTCTAATTTGCAGTTATAATAATAATAATAATAATAATAATATACAACATAGGCTAGCTAAAATGTAGGTCAATATGAGAGGAATCACATATTGATATACTTTGGTTTCTTATTTTAGAGTTATTGTTAATAATTATCTAAGCTGTATAAACTAATACCGGTATATTAACAGTTATTTTATATTTATATTTTTTTGTATATGTTTTTAATGATGTAATATAGGGCTAATCTGTAAAAGAGACATTGGTCTCTGTTGATTTTCTCTGTATAAATGAAAATGTTAGAAAAAATAAGATTTTTTTTGTGGCGGCACCCCTGATCAAATCTTACTGTTTTAAGTTTGTTCAAAGTACAGTAGGCTTATTTTAGCCAACATAAGCCACTCAATGTTGGTCCTTACCACTCTGTTTTCTGAACTGCAGGACAATACTCAGGCAACCAACGGTTATGAGGAAGGACTGGGTGCCAACCCTACAACAGTCTGTTTCCCTGGTGACTGTGAATTTGAAAACACAAACCCCATCACCTGTACATGAAAGAAAAAACTGTAGACAATTAAACTACACACAAATGCTAAGTACAAAATATAATACATTTTTATTACTATTGCTGTAGGTAATATGCTCTGAGACTTGTTATTTATTTTTTTGTAAATGTCTTTAAAGAAAAAATACAGTACATAACTAGCCTTTTAATTATGCTACACAGAATTTCTCTGATGTATAAGATAGGTGAATTACATTTTTAAACTGGACTCTATGGCTGACTGCAACTCCTATTTACTATTTAGGGAACAAACAAAAAATGTTCATGCTAAGGAATTTTACAGGAAATAATCACTGCCATCTAGTGGAGTTAGCTTTACATAACCTAAATTATCTAGTCTTGTGTAGCACGTAGTGTTTTTAACACCAACACCTGTTGGGGGACAAATATGAAAAGCAAAGGAGTTTTCAGTGCACTAACTACTGTCTGGATAAGTGCATCTGCTTTATGACTGAAATGAAAATGTGTCTATGGAGACACTACAATTTTGTTGTAGACACTGCCTAAAGCATTTTGTTGATGCTTACATGTTTTCAATGTTCACACTATTTTCAGAAGTGCATATCTAAAAACATGAATCAACACCATTCCAAAATCATTATAGAAACATTGTGGACATTTTTGGAAATAACAATGTAATAATAAAAGAATTCCATGAGTAGCACCTTTAAAAAAAACATCTGGAATCTCTAGTAATGACCTGTGGAACAAGGATGTGTAAAGTTCTCTGATCCGGGGAACAAGCATGCAGAACTGTGGGGGTTAGGCTCACTGTACCAACTCTAACTTTAATATAACAAAATGATCTGGGCACATATTAATCATGTAAGCACTCATCTAAGGTACACTGTCTCCAGATGGTAGGTTTTACCACAGAGCGTTCAGTCTACAAATCTGCCTACATTTGTAACTACCGGTACCTATCTATTGTCATTGTGCAAAGTTGGGCCATTATTTGTTTGCTGAAATATATATATTTTCCATAGATATTTGTGTAAACACACAGAGAAATATAATATGTAACTATATTTTTCTTTTCATATTATTTGTATGCCTTTCGTTTTTTTATTGCTAGTTGCTTTAACATAAGGGTCAACTGTAAAACAGATCCCTGTCTTATTCTTTACTTAGGTAAAATAAAGGTAGTAAATCCCCCAGACCTGTCAGCACAGCAGCTCCAGAGACCACACAGAGAGAAGTCATGTTTCCATATGGAAAAATGCTGCAGGACATTTTTACAACTTTATTTGGAGATTATACGAGGATGATATTGTAACCCTAACCTTAAGGATCACCCTAACCCTTATTCTAAACCTAACCCATTACATAATCTTAAGATTATCAACAGACAGTTTGTTAGTATCACTGTCTGTAAAGCCATGTATGTGTATAGCAACTTAAAACAAATTTAATGTCTAAAATGTAATACTTTTTCAGTCTTCTTATTGAAAAAGCATGTATGATTAGTCAAAATCTGAATGAAACAGTACGGTAATTCATAGTACATATTTGTTTTTGTTTCTTGTATACTTACCATCCTGAATGATGAGCTCTGCAGTTTCCAGGGCTGTAGCCAACTGGAGAGAAAGGCCTTGGTGTTGCCTCTGTTTAGTCAGTTTTAAATCTCTGTGTACCTGGTCCTCATTCACCAAGAACAGATTGATGGAGAAACAGGTAACTCCTGGACTCGTTTCTGTGGTCTCCATGGTCCTATCTGAAGAAGGGTCTGTACTTAGTTCCTGCAGATGTGTCTGAGTTTGATGGAGGTGGGAGGAGCTGGGAGGAGGAGCTGTGGTAGCAGTCAAGGGGCGGAGACAGACTTTGTCTAACAACTAGGTTAAAAAAAGAGACACATTGAATCTTAATTAGATTTAATTTATAAATCTAATAAAGCAATGTATTGTATGACATTGAACAATTTGAACTGCAGGAATCTTTCTGAAAGATTTTGATAATAACATGGAGACAAAGACAAATGACAATTATTCATAAATATTCTAAACAAAAGTTGTACTATCAATGGTTAACCTTGGATCTCTACACAGTTCATTGTCAAATTAATCATTCTTGAGGAAAAATTTAAATATGTTAATAGAGAACAAATCAAATAGGAGTCATCCAAAATGCTACTTGGTTAAATCAAAAGTTAAAATATACATCATGTTTGTTTGTTTACAGGTAGACATGGTCCAAATGGAGACATCATTTATCAGCAAGCATTTTTTTCAGTGTGCCCACCAGATAACAGGAAGTAGTTTGAATTGGAAAATGTAACTGTCGTGATGGCACAGTAGTCTATGGCTAAGTCTTAAACTCCTCCACCCTACACTCCACCCTCGGCCCTCAATTTGTAAGTTCATGCGTGCCTCCGCCATTTGCAAAAGTGCACCAAAGCTGAAGGAGCGAAAATGTCCAAGGGTGTATAGGCTAATTAGAACCTCCGATACCCAGCCTTTGCTAACAAGTGGCTAAGGGAGTAGACTCCCATAATGCATTGTGATAATTTAGAGCATGCGCAATTTCACACGACAAATGGATAGGCATGACCAGTGATATGATGTGCATTTGTTTGACACATAAAAAAAATGAAATATGTTGAAAATAAAATGTTAAATGGTTAATTATTGTAAGTTCATCTTTAAATATAAGAGGGATTTGAAAATGAAAAAAGAAATCCAGTCTTATTTTATGATTTAACAGTGGAACAGTGGAATTGTACCAATCAAGTCAGGAGTATTTCCTGAAGTTGATGTGTTTAAGTAACTCTGAGTTTCATCTTAGCGAGGTTCACCACTCAGAGCGAGGTGGTAGGGTGTAGGGGTTGGTTTGGGATTTACGGTACTTTTAGGTATCAAGGAGAATAATTTTTTTTAAAGGTGCCACTGTGTAGAATTTCACAGAGTGAAAACAGTAGCTGTAGAACATGTATGTCATGATTTTTTAAAACTTTAAAAAAGGCTGTTTTTTTCAACAAGAATTGAAATTAGGAAATGAGGATTTGTGCTTCCACATTATTTGTCAGTTGTCACCGACTTTAATATAATTCATGCATTTTAGGATGTGCCATTCTGTGTAACAAGGCAATGAATAGCGTAGGAAATCATTATCGAATATATATTGTTTATTTGGATTTTTACAATATTAAGAAAGGCAGGGTTCGGTACACGGGAACTAGAAGTAACAAAAATAGCACGATGAGGAACAAATACTACAACGGAAAAACCACTGGGAACTAGGAACATAGGCTGAGTAGGTAAGAACATGGAAAGGTAATATCTACGTGGCTATACAATAATCCGGCAGGTGGTTGACTCACTTCAACGCGCTAATAAAGGGGGAGGGAGGTAATCAACCCAGGTGTGGCCGGAAAGCAGGTGCAGGGGTTAATGGGATAATGACACTGGAACTGGTGATCAGGGAGGGCAGGGGAAACCCAGGAACCGGAATGGGGACCAAAAGGAACAGGGAAGACAGCTAAGGAGGGTGGAGTTCTGACAGTTAGAGCAGTCAGCGTGATTCAAATTGACACTGCAGCAACACACATGTACTGGAGGCGACAGCGTATTTCCCAATCTATACACAAGGAGTCACCGGAGATCTACGTTGCTAGGTAGATGTTTCAGCTTGTCTATCCCTAATCTTGGGCAGTAATATGTCAATTTACGCTGCCTCATTCTGGAGGTCGGGGAAAGCAAGAGAACCAATTTTCAGGCTCGAACCACTGACTGTCATGAAATACTATAGACTGTCCTGCAATGCACAGACTTTAACCCACTACGCCAGGCAGACCTCACCAACACTTATTTTCTATAGGAGTTGTCAGAAACATACAGATAAACTACAGAATGAACAGTTAAATTGCAATTCAAATTATATTTATATTAAAGCACTGATTAAAACTCATTCAACTTTTTGTATCATCTTGTGTTATTTTAAATAACACTTAAGTTGACAGATATGTTTATTATTAAAATATAGATTAGAATATTTCATGTGTGAAAAATACAAAATCCATACACCAGACAAATATGTGAGTTGCTTTAAGTACAGCTGTATGGAGGACCATGTCTGCCAAAATAATAAATAAATCAACAAATAAATAAATAAATGCTCAAAAATAAATAAGCATACGATTAAATGCACAAAATATACAGTAAATGAATAAATGTAGGAAAGTAATTAAATTATACAATGAGACATAAATGTATATATCTCTTTTAACTAGCTTCTTTATTTATTCACCTTTGTAATAATTACCTTATTTATTTATTGTCCATTAAATTTATTTTTTAAATGTATGTATTTATGTGTATGTTATAATATTTTTGTCTGTTTTATTCTTCCTTTGTATTTTTTACCCTATTTATTTCTTCAAAGCTATTTATTTCTGCCTGTGCTTTTTACAATTCTGTATGCATTTCTGCCTTATTATGCAAATGAGGAGGGGCTGTGTCTTAAGGGGTCAACTTCTGCCCATTGTTTGGTTAGCATTATACTGTATGACGTTCAGTTTCCGACCTCTTAAGGGAAGCTGCTAATAGACTGGAGAAATAGAACACTATGTGTGTGATTAACATAAGCGACCGTTTTGAGAAGATGGCCGCTTCCTCCAAATTATGAACATCTGTGTCCATGTGTGCCGCTAAATGAAACACACGTTCTATCAGAACGTCCAAATGAAAAACAATAAAGTCAGAACTTATAGCGTTGTTTTCAAATAAAATTGCTAAATGCCTCAGTTAGTAGCCATCTTTGTTTTGACTGTGGTCGGTAGCATGTAGATTCGACCAATGCAGTATAATGCTAACCAACCAATGGACAGAAGTTGACCCCTTAAGAGAAACCCTAACCCTATACATTTATGTCTCATTGTATAATTTAATTACTGCCTACATTTATTTATTTACTGTATTTTTTGTGCATTTATTTATTAATTTATTATATTGACTTGGTCCTCCATACAGCTGACAACTGCTGAAGAATTTAGAATCTATCCAGCTTGTTCCTGAACCAAATCTGTGTAGAGTGACACCTAGTGGAGAACTGTGGCAAAGACAGGAAAGTTCCTGAATTCTCTGGATTCCAAGTGGCTGAATATAAAAGCTGTGACACTCCTACTGCTGAGAAGAAACCAACACAACTAAAGCTGAACACACAGTGCAATCTCAGAGCAGCAAACTAGACACAACACTCAACATTGAGAAGATGCTGTGCACACGAGGATTCCAGTGTTCCCTGAACCCATCGATGGACATCTACTGGCCCGTTCACAGTCTCTGGCCAGAGGTCCGACCTCTTCGCTGGCAGCAGGCTCTACTGCAGAGAAACATGCAGGAGATGAAGAGCAGTTTAGAGCTGATGGAGAAACTTCAGCAGCCTATCTTTGAAGGGAAGAAACATGTCCCTGCCTCTGTGGCCATCCAACCGTTCTACAAGCTGGAGAATGATGCAGAGGGTGTTACCATGACACTGGACACTAAAGACTTCTCTCCAGAGGAGCTGTCAGTCAAGCAGGTGGGCCGGAGGCTAAGAGTCAGTGGGAAGACAGAGAAGAAGCAGGATGATGGGAAAGGATCCTACGCTTACAGATGCCAGGAGTTCAGCCAGGAGATTGATCTGCCTGAAGGGGTGAATCCTGAGACAGTCACCTGCTCCTTGACTCATGATGGGAAGCTCCACATCCAGGCACCAAATAGTTCCTCATCTTCTGAGAGAGTGGTGCCCATCAGCTGTGGTGTGGAGGTGAAGACCCCACAATCCCTCAGCTCACAGACGGAGGACAGCACCGCTGACACCCAGAAGCAACAACACACTAATGATGCTCAGGAAGACTGAGTGTTTTTATCATGATGCTGTATTGTATCATTTGATGTTTAGATTTATAGCAAATATTTTG